>CM059192.1:10117630-10152456 GCA_030323885.1 Branchipolynoe longqiensis | reverse complement strand
GCGCATTGTATGTTTCCATACATAGATGATTCTTTTATTATGGGCCAATCTTTCACGCAATGTGAACTCGCTGTTAAAGATTTATGCAAAATTTTCACCAAATTGGGTTTCTTCATACATAACAAGAAATCAGTTTTTTCTCCTACTCAGGAGCTTAAGTGTCTCGGGTTCATTCTGAACACCACGGCTATGACCGTTTCGCTTACACGCCAAAAGAAAGATAAGCTTTACCGCACAGCGATACAGCTGTTAGACACTTCTAGGCCAAAGATTAGACAGGTCGCGGTCCTTATCGGGGTCATGGTTTCGTATAGTCCAGCTATTCTATACGGAGCGGCACACATAAAATCCCTCGAAATTGATAAAAATTTGGCGCTGGCCCGCGCAAAGGGAAACTTTGAAAAGACCATGTTTATTTCGGAGAACGGCCTAGCCGACATTGATTGGTGGCTAAACCACTTTGACCATTCCCCCAATCCCATTAGAATGGGAGAGCCTGACACTACCGTTACCACTGACGCGTCTCTCCAAGGGTGGGGAGCACATCAAAATGATGTAGCAACGGGAGGAAGATGGCTAGAATCGGAACTCCCCGATCATATTAACGTTCTAGAACTAAGGGCCATTTACTTGGGATTAACCAGTCTAGTAAAAATACCCAAAAATAATGTACGTATCCTCACGGATAACACCACAGCTATGGCTTATGTCAGAAATATGGGAGGTACAAAATCGATTAAATGTAATGCAATGGCACTTCTCATTTGGAACTGGGCTCAAACCTTTGATGTCTGGTTAACTGTTAATCACATTCCAGGCACACAAAATTGTCTAGCTGACAAGATGAGTCGCCAGTTCCATGATCACTTAGAGTGGTCACTTAATCCATCCATTTTCAAACACATTTGTCACACATGGGGTTCACCTCAGATCGATTTGTTCGCTTCGCGTAATAACTTTAAAATTCCAAAATATGTTTCGTGGCACCCGGAACCCAATGCTTGGCACATTGATGCCTTCTCCCTAAAGTGGCGACATCATTTCTTTTACATTTTCCCCCCCTTTACTATCATTAGCAAAGTCGCCAGAAAGATTCAAATGGAGGGGACACACGCCATACTCATCGTCCCCGAGTGGCACACGCAACCGTGGCTACCGACGTTACTAGCCACAGCCAAAAGCAGCCTTCGCTTCCCAAGATTCCGAGGAAACCTCAAACATCAGGGACCACTAGAACGCCACGGAAACGTGTCGACAACTCCGTTAGTGGCATTCCTTTTTTAAATAAATATTTAGAACAGTTTGGCTTAGACAAAATTACACAACAGCGTTTGGTTGATGATGCGTGGAGAAAAGGAACGGTGAAAATGTATACTACGTATTTAAAGAAATGGGGTATTTATTGCCTGCTTAAGAAAGTCAAGCCAATGACTCCCACAGTATCCCAGGTAGGACTCTTCCTACGTTACCTAGAGGACGAAGGCCTAGGATATGGCGCTATTAACGCTGCCAGATGTGCTCTGTCGATAATCCTACCGCGGGTTAATGGACAAACAATGGGTAAACACCATGTTATTTGTTGGATCATACGATCAATTTATCAGAGGAATCCGCCTAAACCCAAATATAATAGGTTTTGGGATGTTTCTCTAGTGTTCAACCTCTTCAAGAAATGGCCAGAAAATAAGTTTCTGGACGTTAAACTTTTAGGTTTCAAAGTCGCAGTTTTGCTTCTCCTGGTCACTGGACACAGAGGCCAAACTATAGTTGCCCTGTCGCTGAATGGTCTAGAAATTGACAGTAAAGAGGCCACGTTTGATTTATCAACTTTATTAAAATCAAACCGATTAGGTGACCCCCTTTCTACGATAGGGGTGTCCAGTTTCACTCAGGATCGCAAGTTATGTGTCGTATCTGCGATACGAAATTATATATCCAAGACAAGATTAATAAGAAACTCAAGACAGCTTTTGGTCAGCTTTATTAAGCCACACAAGGCCATTTCCAGGGATACCCTCGCCCGATGGACAATGAATGTGTTAAAACTGGCGGGAGTAAATACAGACAGGTACTCATCGCACTCTACACGTGGTGCAATGGTGTCCAAGGCAAGATTGCTAGGCATCTCCGTTAAACGGATCCTAGCTCACGCGGGATGGAAAACCGCTACTTCGTTTGCTAGACATTACCACAAACGACTAGAGAAGCCTCAGCCGATAGCGCACAGGCTACTCACCAACTGAAAGAGAGAGGTAAGAAAAACATTGGTTTTTCCTCTTTTTTGCCATACAAATCGCTTTTCCATTGTTGCATACATAAGACATAATCACTAAAGAATAATAACAAAACAAGAATATCAGGATAAAAATTATTTTACGTAAAGGTCTCCCTAGCCTACGGCTAGCCAGAGGCGGCATACCGAGGTAAAATAGATTAGTTAGACGAATCTTACCTGGGTATAGATGATGGATAACTATTGTTTTACCGAGGTAGAAGCCTCGGTTAGACGTGGGCGAGGGCCCACCCACCACGCCCTGCCACGTCTAGTCAATCACTCAATTTAGCATGAGGTCACTTGACCTTAGGTTGTTTTTTAGAATCATTTTTATCCTGAATTAGTAGGTAAAGATTGCTGGACCCGGATGTGCTTCCTTCTCCCTCGCCCACGTCTAACCGAGGCTTCTACCTCGGTAAAACAATAGTTATCCATCATCTATACCCAGGTAAGATTCGTCTAACTAATCTATATATATATATATATATATATATATAGATATATATAGCGCTTAGAGAAAAACATGTCCTTAACGGCGGTACAATGAGTGGCGGTTACAGTGTGAAGCGGGTGGTGGCACCACCATCGGAGCTGAAGTTGAGAAGACTGGAACAGTAGATGACTAATCTAGATTCAAGCAGTCAATGACTGAGGGAGTGCTGTGGAAAAGGAGGGATATTCCAGGTTATTTTAATCGTATAATTCTTATACAGCACATATATATATATATATATATATATATATATATATAAATAAACAAACTACTTCGATGATTTATCCCGTCCTGATATGACCTTAGATGTTGCTAGGATGTAAACAACACACAAACAAACATGGATGATTTATATAAGGAACCTGTCACTGGCGAATAGAGTTGAACATAGAACTCACCACACCCACCAGGAATTGTGGGCGAATAACTAAGTTGCGGTTTTATGTAATAGCAACACCTAAGGTCGTATCAAAGCAGCCACCACCTTGTGACAGTGCACATTCATGGCGTCTTCACAGTTCCACCCCACTGGGATACCATGCCGCTGGCACCATGATCCGATTATCCCACTCAGTCACCTTATTCTACAATTAAGCCAACCAGTCCTTGCACATTGAAGATCACCAGGCAAGGTGGCGGCGAGCATCAATTTAATAAGCAGCTAGTTTGCCTCGGCCGGGACTTGATCCCACGACCCCTCACACATGGAGCGGGTGCCCTAACAACCCGGTCAGCCCCATCCTGCAGTAACAGCCTCATTTATCATCTGGAGGTGGGTGCATTACCACTCGAGGAGTACGACAATGTGTGAGTATCCGTCTCACCCACCTCCTCCCCTCACCCAGCCTCGTGCTTATCCGACAATAGGCGTGCACCTGCTCTCCCAGGGTGAGAAACCTGATTACTGTCGTAGCTGACTAACAATAACACATCAGACACTTGTGCACGCGCAAACATACACACACCAATAGGCGATATTGCTTTAATAAAGCAAGGCTCATGCTCCAATGTGTCGCATGAAGAAACATTCACACAGAGCGGAAGGACAGAGTGAGTGTCATGTTTACAATACCACAGCAACCCGCTACTTAGCCAGTCAGTTCGTTGGTTGTTGGAATGTTACGTCCTCACAATATATAAGGTCATATCAGGACGAGTACCGACTTGTGACAGTCCACACTCATGGCGACTTTATAGTGCTACCGCACTGGGAGGCCAGGACACAGGCACCATGTCCTGATATTCCACTCGGTCACATTATCCCGACACTGAGCCAACCGGTCCTTGCTCTATCCTATTAATGCCGAGTGCCAAGCTAGGAAGCGACAAGTATACATTTTGTTAGTTATTGGTTTTACTCAACCGGGAATCGAACTCCCGATCTTCCACACAGGAGCCTGTGCTCTACCGACTCAGCCACTGCGTCCGGTCTAGGCAGTCGGTCTCTGTCGTGTTGTTCATGTATTCGCTATTACTCCCAATGTTGTTTTTCTTTGTCTGTTTTTGTATGTATGCGCGATTGTTTTGCTTGTTTATATTGTTTTTGAATCTAGGCATATTAACAAACACTTAATTAATGTTTTTACCGTATATGGAAATTGTAAATAAAATATATCTAATATCAATGACGTCTATGCCATCAGGGTTGACATAATTTAACACTGGCCGAGTCAAACCAATGACTTACAAAATTGATACTTGTCGCTACCTCGCCTGGCACTCGCCATTACTATGATCGGGAAAGAAGCAATGGAATGTGACAGGCCAATTGTTCACAATTGAAAAATCCCCTGTTTAATCAACTAATTATATATTGATACATATACATATAATCACATTTAAATAACGAAATAAGTGCACACATTACCCCAAATTCAATACTATTTATTGCTTTTGAACTAATACCAATTCTGGTCATTCAGCTAATAATACAAACAGCCAAAGTCGGAAAAATAAGGTAATTTAATAAACATTCTTTTGCCCTAATATGGGGTTTGACTCCCTCGGGACCCAGCAGTGCGCATCCATCTCTGTTTCATCATCGCTCATTCCAGAGTCACATGGCTTTCAAACACAACATGATCCAATACTGCATACCGGAGTAGGGAGATGTACTCACCTCGGTGTCGTAATAAGAGTAGTATAATCAGTTATTGCCCGATATCACTTTTGGGGCTTTAGGAGGACTATCATAATGAAAATAGTAATGTCTTGAGAGGTGGTGCAAGAAAAACCCGGGAACATCGTGCCCAGTAAGCCTCATACAACATTTACAAATATTCAGATGGTTGGTTGGTTGTTGGAGTTTTACGTCCTGGCAATGTAGTATCGGAATAGGGCGGGGCACTGTGCTCTGTAATGTATTGTGGTTATACGAATGCCCCCGACAGTGAGACCGTATGACGTCATGATCAAGTGTTCCTAATAAACTCAGTTATGTTACAAGAACTCACGGTGTCCACACGTACATTACATGGTGTCAGATGTAATGGGCTGAACGGATGGAATGGCGCTTCATGGATTGAAGCCCCCTGGACCGCTAAATTTGGACGAACGAATGTCCATCAATTGGAGATCTTGGTTGCATTCATACAAAATTTATTCAACAGCAGCAGGGATAGGATCGAAAACAGAGAAGGTACAATGCTGTGTGCTGCTGCATGTTGCTGGCAGTGAGGCACAAAAGGTTCACCGTACGTTCGAATTCGAAACGACTGACAAAGACAAGATTGGACCATTAATAGCAGCCTTTTCAAAGTATTGCGAGGGGAAAACAAACATCACTGTAATAAGGTATGAATTCAACTCGTTCAACAAAACCACTGAAAATATGGACACATACATTCGCGAGTTAAGACATCGAATACAGTTTTGTTGCTATGAGCAGTTGGAAGATTCCCTGTTATGTGATAGAATTGTGTGTGGAGTGAAAGACAACAAACTCAGGAATAAATTGTTGCAAGCACCGAAATTGTCATTGGAGGACTGTGTACAGTTATGTAGATTGAGTGAAAATAAATCAGCACAGGTACAATTGTCTTCATCAAGTCAAGTGGATGCGGTATCCAGGGGTTACGGACGACGCGCTGAACTGGGACCCAGGATATCTCCATGGAAACAAGCATCAACAAATCAGTATCAACAAGGCCGTAAGATGGCGGCTTCCAAGTGTGGACGATGTGGATATAATCATGGGGATGGGAACTGTCCAGCACGCGGAAAAGAATGCATTGGATGTCGACGAATTGGTCATTTAGTAAAAATGTGCCATATGCAGAAAACGCAGCCAAGGGAAGCGCCGCTATATGAAATTAATGTTGATTTGGAGGCCGAAAATGAACAGGTCGGGCGAGGTACGTTCGACAATCAAGTTCAGGAACAACAACATGACAGTGACGGATATGATCTGTTTGTCGGTTCGATATACAATTCTAATGTGGATGACAAAGATTTGTGGTATGAAGTGTTCGTTGTCGGTGATATGGAGGTCTCATTTAAGTTAGATACAGGATCCGAGGCCAATATTTTACCATTGGAAGTATACAAGAAAATGGATAGTGCTCTTTTAAAAGCGTCTAGTTGTCAGTTGATCACATACGGTGGACATAAAATCAGGCTGGCAGGAGAAACAACATTGAGGATCAACGGACAGAATTTACGATTCCAAGTTACGGATGCCGGCAGTGCGATCATGGGCAAACAAGCCTGTGTTCAATTAGGTCTGTTAGCACGACTGGACACTTTGAGTGCAACACCTTCACACGAAGCGGACAAATTGGTAATAAAATATGCTGACGTGTTTGAGGGTTTAGGTTTAATTAAGGTCAATGCTAAAATATATGTTGATAATAGTGTGACTCCGTGTATAGACCCCCCACGTAGAATACCGATAGCCATTACTGATTTGGTACAAAAAGAATTAGAACGTATGATAAAATTGGGGGTCATTGTAAAACAGGAGAAGTCGACCCCGTGGGTTAATTCAATAATGATAGTATGTAAACCTGGGAAACTAAGAATTTGCCTAGACCCTACTAAGCTAAATAAGGCAATATTGAGGGGACCATATCCTGTAAGAACAGTCGAGGAAGTAGTGGCTAAATTGCATGGGGCTAGGTATTTTTCGGTTTTAGATGCACAAAGCGGGTATTGGCAAATAGAATTAGATAGAGAAAGTTCTGAACTATGTACATTTAATACACCTTGGGGTAGATACAGATATACAAGATTGCCATTCGGAATAAAGACTGCGGGAGATATATTTATTCAAGAGATGAACAAAATTTTGAGAGGGATGCCAGGTGTTCATGTGATCTCAGATGACATTTTGGTACATGGAGTTACAGAAAAAGAACACAACGACCGATTAGAGGCAGTTTTAAGCCGTGCACGAATGGTTCATCTGAAATTAAATCCTAAAAAGTCTAGAATTTTCAAAAACAGTGTTAACTATGTAGGGCATGTAATTAGCTCGGACGGCCGAAGTCCTAACATCGACAGAATACAAGCAATTATCGACATGCCCAGTCCAACCGATAAACCAGGTATACACCGGTTTTTAGGAATGATTGGATATGTTAGTAAATTTATTCCGAACCTGGCTAACATAACGAAACCGTTAAGGACGGTAATTCAAAAGAATGTATCATGGCACTGGGAAATAGAACAAGAAAAGGCTTTTCAGGATTTAAAGAAATTGTTAACTGAAGCACCAATACTCCAATATTTTGATAGTAAACAAAAGGTTATCATTCAAGTTGATGCGTCTAAATATGGTTTAGGCGCCACTTTGTTTCAAAATGAATTACCTGTGGCTATGGCATCAAAGGCATTAGATAAGTCACAAATAAATTATGCGGTAATTGAAAAAGAATTATTAGCCATATGTTTTGGCTGTAAAAAGTTCCATGATTTTATTTATGGCAATGAGGTAACAGTGAACACAGACCACAAACCCCTAGTTGCAATTATGCTTAAACCAATACACAAGCTTTCAGCAAGGATGCAACGTATGCGCATGAGGTTGCAAAACTATAATATAACAGTATCATATCTGAAAGGATCACATTTGTATTTTGCAGATACTTTATCAAGAGCGCACACCTCCAGTATAGCCCCTAAGGATTTGTACGACCATGACATTTCGGTTGGGGCTATAGATTTGGAGATGGATGTTGTCCATCGTATCAAAGAGGCCACCAAGGTAGATCAAACGCTCGACACAATAAAGAATCTAACGTTGGAAGGATGGCCTGATAGTAACAAGCATATTCCTAATAGTGTGAAACCGTATTATACGTTTAGACATGAGATAACATGGGCAGAGGGAGTATTACTGAAAGGTACACAAATAATAGTCCCTAAAATTCTACAGACTGATATGCTGGACAAAATACACGAATTGCACTTAGGGATAGTAAAATGTAAGCAGCTCGCCAGGGATAAAAATTTTTGGCCGGGAATCGGTAGACAATTGGAAGACAAGATATCCAGATGTGATACATGTCAGGAATTTAAAAATATGCCACCCAAAGAACCTTTGATAAATCACCCAATAATAGATATACCATTTAATAAAATAGGGATTGACTTATTTCATGTAAACGGTAGGAATTATATATTAATTATTGACTATTATTCCAAATTTCCGGAGTTCATAGAATTGGACAGAATGTCTACTACAGCAGTTATTGAGGCATTAAAACAAACATTTGCCCGGTTTGGTATCCCCAAATATATAGTATCGGATAATGGTCCACAGTTCACGAGTCTTGAATTTCAAAAGTTTGCTTCGTTCTATGGGTTTGTGTCGCTCTACTCTAGTGCGATGCATGCCCAAAGTAACGGACAAGTTGAGCGATATGTTCATACAGTTAAACGTATAATAAAAAAATGCGTAAGGGACGGTAGGGATGTACAGATAGCCATGCTCAATTACAGAAATACAACATTGAATGGGATTGGCCCATCCCCAGCGCAACTATTGATGTCACGAATATTAAGAAGCAGAATCCCGGTACTAGATCGGGACTTGAGGGCAACGGTACACACATCAAAACTTCACCAAATGCACCATAATCAGCGGTTACAGAAAGGTTACTTTGACAGACATGCCAGTAGTATTCAGCACCCTTTGAATAAGGGTGATAACGTCCGTTATAAGGACCACAATGGTGACTGGAAGAAAGGTAGTATTGTACGTACTAATGTCGAGACTCAAAGAAGTTATGATGTGATAAATGAACCTGACAATATTATACGGCGGAACAGGAGATTTATTCAAAAATGTACTAGTAACCGCTCAAATAAAACTGTACAAGATGCAACATCTGCTCACGTTAATAAATCGCAGAAAATAAACGTACCAATCACATGTACTACACGTTATGGTCGATTAAGTAGGCCACCAGTTCGTTACGGTTTGAGTGTACATTAATTAGAGAACTTAAGATATATTTATGTTAATAATACATACTGTTACATGTGCAGTATGTTCTTCGTTCTTAGTATTTTGGTTTCCATGTATGTATATTGACACGTCTTCAATGTTGAATCCAATAGCATAAGTGAACGGTTTAAATGACGTAAACATCCCAGGCTGGGGACACGACAACGTCAAACGTATATGTGTCAAACCAAGAAGGTACACAATGACCACAAAAGAAGAAGCAGCATACCAAGTCCATTCAATCTAGAATCAAATATACGTGTGTCGCAATGACCATTTGTAATCAATTGCTATGTACACATGTCATGTAATAATATGTCAGATGCCTGGCATCGGACAGTTATGAAAAAGACTTGAATACCTGTTATCTGTAAGAGAGGGCTTAGAATAAGGAAGGACATGATATATATACATATATATTATGACTTGATAAGTCGGAAATAAAGGAGTTTGTGTAGCTGTAAGTTTGTGTAGCTATAACTCAATACAGGTATCAATTCAAACAGTAAGAAACTTTAATGATAATTAAAATGGTCTTTATGTTACTTAAGTGAAAGGGGAAGATGTAATGTATTGTGGTTATACGAATGCCCCCGACAGTGAGACCGTATGACGTCATGATCAAGTGTTCCTAATAAACTCAGTTACGTTACAAGAACTCACGGTGTCCACACGTACATTACATGCTCCACTTGCCGGGTGGGAGTCGCTGCTCCCCGGGCATATCGATGCGACGCACCGGTCTAGCCTCGGACCCCTTGAGGCCACCCAAGATAAGCACAGGACTCTGCCCGACCAATAAACCTCATCTGTTACTCAGCGGCGATTTTAACTTTGTGATTAACCTATCACACTCCCGTCTGTGGGTGTCATATTGAAAGGAGAACGAGTGCAATGCTGCATCTTCCTTCACGTTGCTGGCGAGGAAGTGCAAAAGGTATTTGCCAATATGACTTTTGCTTTCGCCGATCAAGACAAGATCAAACCGTTAACTGAAGCATTTCGAGTTTATTGTGTCGGTAAAAGCAGTATAATTATCACACGATACAAGTTTAATTCGCATAATCAAGCGTCAGAAAATATGGCGACGTACATCACAGCGTTAAGGGACAAAGTCAAAGACTGTGAATACGGAGCGGTGGAGGAGTCGCTTTTGTGCGATCGAATTGTGGCTGGCGTAAGAAATGTGAATTTGCGGAACAAATTGCTTCAAACTACTGAGTTATCGTTGACAAAGTGCATAAGTATGTGTGAAATGAGTGAGTTCACTTCAGATCTGTTGGAGGGCACCAAATCAGACGTGGAAAGTAAAGACATAGATTTCATTCAGAATTATGCTAATGTGCGTACCGGTGCACCGGCGGTCCGGTCAGCGGCGACACCATCTTGGAAATCGTCATCTTGGATTGCCGGCGGCGCCAGTGCAGGAGATTTCAAGGTCCGCTGCCAGAACTGTGGTTATGAGCACCGCCGGGAAGTCTGCCCAGCGAAAGGGAAGGTGTGCATTGCCTGCAAGAAGATCGGGCACTTCGGGAAGGTCTGTAGGAGCAGGCTCGGGAGAGTCAACGAGCTTCACGTCGAAGCGCCCGACCTTCACAATGCTGAGGAAGACCCGGATCCGGCGGTAGTCAATGTACTGGCAACGGATCTGTTTGTGGGCGCCGTCGATCGCGGTGCTGGTCGGGATGCCGAGCTGTGGCACGCAATCGTTCGGGTGAACGGTTGTCCTGTCAAGTTCAAGCTTGACACTGGATCGGAGGCAAACGTGCTTCCGAGGTTCGTCTTCGACAGGATCGCTCCGGGGAGGCTGGCGAACACCAGATGTTCGTTGGTGACGTTCTCGGGTCACCGGATCACGCCGGATGGAGAGGCACTGCTTGATGTCAACGACAGTGTGCTTCGGTTCCAGGTGGTGCCAGATTGCCAGCCCATCCTGGGCAAGCAGGCTTTTGTGATGTTGAACCTGCTGGCACGCGTGGATGAGGTGCACAGGGCCATACCGACGAACAGTGCCAAACCGACGAACATTGGCAAACCGATGAACGTGGCCAAACCAACGAACATTGCCATACCGATGAACAGTTCCAGCGCAGGGGCAGAGAAGCTGGTAAGCGAATACAAAGACGTATTTCAGGGTTTGGAGTTGATCAAAGCAAAGGCTATCATTCATGTCGATAAGTCTATTCAACCTGTCATAGATCCACCTAGACGGATTCCGTTTGCAATTCAGAGTAAGGTACGCAGTGAGCTTGATCGTATGGTAGAGTTAGGTGTTATAGTGGAACAGGATGAACCTACCGAGTGGGTTAATTCTATCACGATCGTAAAAAAAAAAAAAAAAATTAGAATCTGTCTGGATCCGACAAAATTAAACAAAGTGATAAAAAGAGGGCCGTTCCCAACCAAAACTATTGATGAGATTATTGCCAAAACAGCTGATGCTAAGTATTTTTCAGTTTTGGATGCGAAGACAGGGTATTGGCAGATAGAATTGGATGAGGAAAGTTCACGTTTGTGCACGTTCAATACTCCGTGGGGCTGATACAGGTACACACGCTTGCCTTTTGGCATCAAAACAGCGGGCGACATTTTTATTCAGGAGATGCACCGTGTCATGGGCGACATACCCGGTATCGGGATAGTCACGGACGATATTTTGGTATATGGGTCAACGGTTCAGGAACATAACGAGCGGCTCCGAGCTGTTTTGGACCGAGCTAGGTCGGTTAATCTTAAATTAAATGATGCTAAATCGTTGCTATGTAAAACTACAGTAAAGTATGTAGGTCATCAACTTACCCAGCAGGGTGTGAAGCCTGATCCAGACAGAATACAAGCAATAGTAGACATGCCAGAGACGCGTGACAAACAAAGCGTCCAAAGGTTCCTGGGCATGGTTGGATATGTGCACAAGTTCATACCCAACATGTCCGAGATAGCTAAACCACTACGCCCGCTCCTAGCCAAGGACGTGGCGTGGCACTGGCAAGCCGAGCAGCAAGGTGCGTTCGATAAATTGAAAGAGAAGTTAAGAACTGCTCCTGTATTGACATATTACAATGTTAAGAAGCCTATTGTAATTCAGGTAGATGCTTGTCAGTCAGGTGTGGGAGCCGTGCTGATGCAAGATGGTAAACCAATCGCACTCGCATCTCGTGCGCTTAATGCAGCGCAGTGTGGATATGCCACTATTGAAAAAGAAATGCTCGCCATATGTTTCGGATGCCAACGGTTTCATGAGTATATATTTGGCAAGGAAGTTCAAATTCAGACAGACCACAAACCGTTGGTAGCCATAATGCGAAAACCAATACACAAGTTGTCGGCTAAAATGCAAAGAATGCAAATGCGATTGCAGAATTACAATATTCAGTTATGTCATGTGAAGGGCTCTTTGATGTTTTTTGCAGACACGTTGTCCAGGGCGCATACCGCCAAAGTAGGTCATGATAGCCTGTTTGATGACACGTTCTGCGTTGCTGCAGTGGACGTGCAGTCGTCGGGTCTGTTGAGTAAAATTGTAGCTGAGTATGAAAAAGATGTATCTATGTCTATGTTGATATCACACATTGAAGATGGGTGGGACACTACGCGTATACAGACACCACCGTGTCTAAGACAGTACATTCCGTACAAGCATGAGTTGACAGTTGAAAATAATCTTGTAATGAACGGCAATCGGGTGGTGGTTCCTCCAGCTCTTCGTGGTGAAATGATAGAGGCGTTGCATGAGACGCATTTGGGGGTGACTAAGTCCAAGCAGTTGGCACGGGACTGTATGTTTTGGCCAAATATTAACAAGCAAATCGAGGATAAAGTCAGTCGGTGTGACACTTGTCAAAACAACCGGACAAATTTGCATAACGAGCCATTGATAAATCACCCGATCGCCTGTCAGCCATATGATAAAATGGGGGCCGATTTATTTGAGTTAAATCATAGGAATTACCTGATATCTGTAGATTACTACACCAAGTTTCCAGAGGTAATGCTTTTGGGCGATACGTCGTCTGTCACTGTTATTGAAGTGTTAAAAGACAACTTTGCAAGGCACGGTATTCCTAGTCAGGTAGTGTCGGATAACGGTCCACAGTTCAAGAGCCATGAGTACAGGGGGTTTGCACTGCATTACGGGTTCAAGGCCGTGTATTCCAGTCCACAGTATCCGCGTAGCAACGGTCAGGTTGAACGGTTCGTACAAACAGTTAAGGACATGTTAAAGAAGTGTGAGAAAACTGGAGCTGATTTTCAGTTGGCATTGCTGAATTATCGTAATACTCCGTTGCCTGTCCTGAACGTATCTCCAGCGCATTTGCTCATGAGCAGGAGGTTGAGAGGCAGATTACCTATGGCAAAGGGTATTTTGGTGTCTGAAACGCAGGATCCTAAGAAAAGGCAGACAGCTCAGCGGCAGGGCAGTCAGAAAGCGTTTCATGACAGGAAGTGCGGTAAGGCGCACAAGCCCCTGAAAGTTGGAGATAAGATTAAGTACAAAAATAATGCTGGGGAATGGAAAAAAGGTGTTATTTTGGGACGGACTGGGGTGTCCGGGAGAGAATATCAGATTTTAAATGAGTCAGGCAACATGTTATATCGTAACCGAGTGCAAATCATTGGAGCGCCAGTGGAGGGGCGACCCGAGTTAGTCGTGCAGACGCAATCTGGGTCAGCATCAACGACGCAATCTGGGTCAGCGTCAACGCCGAATGTAAACAGTACGGTTAATCTAAGTAGGTCAGGTCGGCTGATAAGGCCGGCGAGCAGGTTAGATCTATAGTAGGTCAGTGTGCTTCCGACGGTTGCAGGATTAACATGTGCGTGTACAGTTAAGTTTATTTCAGATTTTGTGTTTACTGTTGATACATATGGACAATATGAGATATCAGGCATTACGGCCGGATTGTGAGGACTTAAGTGCATTGTGCACTCGGACATTTGCAAGTTAAGTGCGCTTATATTTGATATTGTATATTTTGTGTTTCTTCATTGTTATTTTGTAACATTTCATGTTTCAGAAATACTTTGAAGGGGGGATGTGATATATGCGTAATAGACGTCTAGACCTGTGGGTAATATATGTTAATGATATGCAGAGTTGGGGACAAAGAGATATGCAAATGAGATGACGTCATGGAAAGTTTAGCCGGCGGGTCAAGCGTGCCCTACGCCGGGAATAAACCATTCAGTAACCAGAAGTCAAAGTGTTCAGACGTTGTACTTTCACAGGGAGGAGGCATATTGCCAATTCGAGAAAACCTTCCACGGTGAACTTTTAGAATATTTTTAATTCCCTCCGGAAAGATTATGGGAATACTACCAAATATGATGAGCAGGCTTACTGCTGTAATGAGTGTATTCAAACATTGAGTCTAAAGCCCAGTAAAGGACAGCTGCGTATTAAACTGTTGCTGGTTTTAAGTAGAGGTGGTCGATTTATGAAGCGAACTAGAAAACTGTGGTAAATTAAAGTCGCATATTCTGACGGTTTTAAGTTTCTGCCATATTTATCTAATTTATCTTAGATAAATATATCAGGTTAATCACTACAATCTACCTTACTTTAGTTTAAAGTAGCTTTTTTTAAATTGTGAATACACAACTTCCAGAGATAATTTTGGTTAAACATACAACATTAATTTTGAATGTTTGACATCATTAACATGTTCTATCAAATTTACTTAGTATTCCCTTCTATGCAGAAACTAATAAGTGCTTAGGTTTAGAAAATTAAGACTCTGCCGCTTTAAATTGTCCACAGACCCAGCTTTAAATGAATCGTACTTAAAGACCTGGTCACCTCCTTTTTTTTAATAGTACACAAGTACAACTTTTACATTATGTATTTCGTACAGGACTATTCGCTGTATCTTAATAAAATAATCATATTATTGAAATATCAACTGCATTGCACTTAGAATAGCCATGGGGTATTTAGTCTAATATTCCTGAATGGACCAGTCCTTATTACTGTGACTCAATACATGAAAGGGATAGGTAGAATTTCAACCATAGTCAATGGGCTTCAAGTTCACTATTCTACAAAGTAGGCGTTGTGATGCTTTCCTTGGGGATCTCTATTGCACTCAACTGCATTTATCGACTGTCTCTGTAATTAGTGACCCGTGCATCTGAACATGTTTCAGTTCTATCTGGTATAGAAAGCCTATCCAACTGTGTAAGTATTCCCTGCCTACATCACTCTTACAGCTGAAGAGGGCCATTAGGGCCGAATTGCGGTCATAGTCACGGCTGGACCACAGCTCGACGCTACATAACTCACAGACAGCAGGTTGTTTCGAAATAGTTTCACGATAATTGGTCATGATAATTGTGAATACGTAGAATTTTGTCGGTCATGTTGCCTTCCGTTTAATAATCATCAATTTGCAAATTAACCCCAAACAAACCCTAAATGTGTTGTCATAGTCAGGATGGAAAATCAATGGCGAAGGATAGGGAGGTAATCTCTTAATCAGGAATGAGTCACATCCAGCAACAACAACAAAAACCAGACATGTCACTCGCAGTCAACTTTCTACGATTCGCAGTCAGTACGAAGCCTATTACTAAGCGCTATCCGTCTTTTAGCGGGACAAAAATGCAGAAATGACGAAAACGTGGAAAACTGTCAGTTGTGGGTTTTAACTAGGACAAAAGAATGCGAAGTGACATTGTAGCGTTCACTAGTCCAGTTCAGAGTGTCTACATTTGGAGACTCTTGGACTGAGAATACTATAACCTATTATCCTGTAACCACCAGGAGGAGTCATGGTGGGGGCTTGTGGGCCTCGTTCTGAGGAGTTATGTAACAGGCGACCCACCAGGTGGCATAACAACCACAGTAAAGGGCATTACGAGGGGATGGGGTAGACCAGCATGCTCATTACGGAGAATAGGCGGGGCTCAAGCTCGGGGAGGATGGGGGGGAGGGGATTAGAAATGCCTACAGAATTTGGAGAGAAAAAAAACTCTTCCCCAATCACCACTTTATTCATCACAAGTCTAGTCGAAATTATTCCCAAATGAACGGTTGGGAGTTTTTAGGCTTACCCCTCATTAATTTGATGATTCTTTCATTGTGTTATTAATTATGCCATTTAGAAATGCTATTACTCCAGGGTTAGATACGTGTGCGCACTTCAGCAAACACCAACCAAGACTCCACATCAGATATTGAAGGTACAGGTGCAGGGCGTTTTGGTGGGGTGGGAAAAGGGAGATTTTCCCATAGCAATGTACAATTGGTGCAATATTTGTTTTTGCGCTAAAGAGCCCTATACCATCCAAGTTATAGGTTAAAACATAAGTTTCTACATCCTAGCAACATCTAACGTCATATCAGCACGGGTATCGACTTATGACAGCGCACAATAATGGCGACTTTATAGGTTACACTGGAAGACCGGGTGACTGACACAATGATCTAATATATCCCACTCAGTCACATTATCCCGAGACTGTGCAAACCAGTTCTTGCCCTATTCAACTAATGACGAGTGCCAGTCTATGTATCTTTGTTTGTTTGTTGGTTGGGGGTTTGCACCCTAGCAATATCTATGGTAATATAAGGACGGGTACCGACTTGTGACAGTGTGCACTCATGGCAACTTTATAGTGCTGCCCCACTGGGAGATCAGGCTGCCAGCACCATGGCCTGATATTCCACTCAGTCACATTATCCTGAAACAGCTCACCAGTTCTTGCCCTATCCTAGTAGTGCCGAGTGCCATGCTAGGTAGTGACAAGTATAAATTATGTATCTCATTTAGGGCTCAAACCAACCACCTCCCACATTGGAAACCAGCCTGCGTTGTTCGCGATTTAACGTACTGTATGCTAAATCTACAATGAATAATACCAGTAAATCTACAACTAGTTGTTGTTTGGGTTTTATGTCCTGGCAACATCAACGGTCAAATTGTGATCTAGTGTGCACCCATGACAACCTTATAGTGGTGCCCTTGCCCTATCCTAGTAATGCTGAGCAACACGCTAGGTAGCGACAAGTGTCAATTTTATAAGTCTTTGGTTGAACTTGGCTGGGATTGGAACTCCCGACCTTCCGCACGGGAAGCCTGTACACTTCCCGATTCGGGCGTTCCGTCCAGTCTACAACTATTAATAACAGAATATTTACAATGAATAACAATAATAATATATAGATCTACAAGTAATAACACCAGTATCTACAACTATTACTAATGGTAGATGTACAATAATAAGGGAAACAATTAGTAATAACAGTAGATCTACAGCTAATAATAACCTTTTTGGGGGAAAGAACGATTATCTAAAATAAGCATTCGATTAATCGCACATGACCTAGCCAATCAAAACATTAGCGAACCATCTATGTGACAATCAAAAACATTACCCGCGTCCACACAATGCGCATATAGATTGAACACTTGCCTGACAGTTGATGTCAACATCTGCATTTATCTACTCCAGCTACGTGAAATCACGTGGGACGAACCGAAGTTCCTTTTGTACCTCCGTGATAAAAAATCCCGAGACCACACTCCCCACAAAGGGACCCTTCCCGCCACTTGTCAGTCCGCGCGTTCCTCAAGGCCACTCAGCCAATCAGCGCCAAGATAATAAGACCATCAGACGGGCATGCCCAATCAGTAGCCATATAACAAGGCAATTCAAGGTCTTGGAATGAAGTGACTGACAAAATCCCTTACAGAACGACTTCGAGGTCCCCAAGGTCAAGTCCTACCAGTCAAGGGCAAGGTCAAGGAGTTAACCCCGAAGCGCCATCTGACGGGTGGAGGGTGCAGATGAGAGCCCGATTGGTGCGGCATTTGAGGTATTTGAGGGATTTGGCAATTGCTGCAAGTCTAGAGGGGATATTTGCAGCCCCCGCCCCCGACTCATTATTACCATACCAGTAGCAGGTGTAGATTTTCCCTGGTCTATATAAGCCTGAATCGCTAAAATGTACACACTCTATGGAATGATGATTTAAATAGAATATCATCAGTGTATTAAAGCTATTTTTTATTAGTTTGACGACACATCTTTAGGATTAATTACCATCAGTACTAGATAAAATATTCATCCCAGTATTATGTCTAAGTCCGAGCAAAACCCATTTTGATAGGAATTAACTCGTTCATAAATATGAGGAGGAGGCACACCTGGTCCCAGCATGCACTGTTATTGTGAATCCATATCGGCATAATACGTGGGCGAGAATGCAAAAACACTCTACCAACATGGTGGCCACTAGATGCTCTTGATTCGGCTTTTAAAGCCTAATGATCGATTCGACATTTAAAGTCTATTGATCTGCACAATGTACTAAATTCTTCACTCCAAACTTAGTGGACTATGACATAAGCATTTGAAATGTATATTTAAAAACCTTCTAGACAGCAAATTGATGTGGTTATATCCATAAGCCAGCTTCCCGACACTTTTGCTATGGGGTTGCTTAGCAGCCCTTCCCGGGAGACAGCACTGCGGGAGTAACGAGACAGCTCAGTGAGTTGAGTGTCCACCTCCCATTTCGGTAGGTCATAGATTCAAACCCTGGCTCAGTCAAACCAATGACCTACAAATTTATACTTGTCACTACCTAGCCTGATATTTTTCATGACTAGGATAGGGCAAGCATCGCCGGAATGAGGAAGACCAATTATCCGTGATTGAAATTTCCCCTGCTTAATCAACTAATGTACCCCCCCCCCCAAAAAATCGCAAAGCAGCAACAACAAACTACACCAATACACACTTTGATGGTGAATTGATGAATTTAACAGAATCTTACTTCTGTTAGTTTGAGTGGATATGCTCAAGGTTGGATATGGTCAGTATCGTGGAAGAGCATTCTGCACTTGACATGAAGTTGAACTGTTGGAGACTGGGACCCAACCGGTGCGACCAGACGGGATGGCCGAATGAGTTAGAGCGTCCGTCTGCCGTGCTGGTAGATCGTGGGTTCAAAATCTGGTCGAGTCAAACCAATGACTTAAAAATTGATACTTGTCGCTTCCTGGCCAGGCGCTCGGCATTATTAGGACAGGGCAAGGACTGGTATGCTCAGTGTCAGGATAATGTGACTTAGTGGGATACCAGGTCATGGTGCCAGCGGCCTGGTTTCCCAGTGGGACAGCACTATAAAGTCGCCATGAGTGCGCACTGTCACAAGTCGGTACCCGTCCTCATATCACCTTAGATGTTGCTAGGACTTAAAACAACAACAAACAACCCAACCGGTGCCCAACTGAACATCGTGTAAAAATATACGGATTTTCGGTTTAGATTTATCTGTTGGTAAAGAGCCTGATTATTCTTGGGTGACAGAATAAGTAAGGGGTTATGTAATCTAATGAGCAATGAGGCCCACTCACATTATGACATGTAATAGACTATGTGAAATATATGTGCATGCATGGTGCCTAGAGATTAATGAAGAGATGTGGTATATCAGAAGTAGTTTAAGGTTGAAGAAATGTTCCTCTATGTATTCATAAAGAATGCAATTGGAGAAAAAGGACATTTTAGTATATATATATATTTGTAACTGTTTGCAACTATCTGTCACCAGGGTGCCGAATGGCCTAGCACACCAGCCTAATCAACATATACACTGAGGCGCCGCCTGCAGCTGGGGATGAGTCACCATTACTCAAATGGGGTGGTGCCGCCTCCCAGGCTGTGGGGGGTGTTTTGATTGGCGGGTTGTGGAATGGCCAGTCGCTCTCTCCCCCCGGGCCCCTGACCACACTAGCAGCATAAGATTAATTATTAATGAAAAACAGACCGATGCTCCAGTCACACTGGACATTGGCACTCTTCTCCTGCCTCTCGAATGAGACAGACCTATTCGTGAGCAGGACCCCAGACACTGTCTGATGCTAGCAAAATTTTGAGGTTAACTATAGAGACCAATGAGTTGCTGTGTGGATAGAACAGGAGGGGTGAGGGTGATAGGTCACTGATAGGTGAGCAGGAGTTGTTGCCAATAAAGCACAACATCCTCACTGTCTATCTTTGTCCTTGTCTTCCTTTCTTTCTTATTATGGGTAATGAGTTATTAGTCTGGTTTGAATAGGAGCATCACAGGTGATATGAAGGGGGAAGAGTCTGTTGGTATCATCTGGTGTCCAAAACGTGGCCGGGCATCCAGAAATATCACAATCGGGCGTTGTTCTGTGAGTAGTATACAAAAAGTAAGGCCAGGTGATGGAAACAGTCCAGCGAAATAACGGTATAGCGCTAGTGTGTGTTGCTTCATATCAGTGTGGTGCGAACAGAATCACGTAACCACAGAATCACGTCACGTGGGAAAATTAAAAAAGAATTTAAGGTACATTCCTAGACCAGCCGTCCATAAAGCTTCCAAGAAAAGGAATGTGAAGTCGTTCTTAAAGGCCCTGTCACACTACGATGCGTAACGTGTGCGTAACGTGTTGAAATAAATTTCAAATCAAAATAGGTCGGCATACGGCCAACTTTTCGCACTGCTAGGGATAAAAATGGCCATACACACAACGTACACACACCGTACGTAACATATGCAGAACGTATCTCTGACCTGCTAGAAAGAATAATCTGAGACTGTGCCGTAGAACACTTGGAAAAACTAGGATTGATATCTCCAGACCAACACGGATTCACTGGAGGAAGATCTTGTCTGTCACAACTACTAGAAGTGATGGAAATTTGGACTGACTGGCTGGATCATGGCCTGGCATGGGACACCGTCTATCTGGACTTCTCCAAAGCCTTTGATAGTGTGCCCCACAAAAGACTATTAAACAAAGTCAAAGCTCTAGGAATATCCGGATCAATTTCTGAATGGATACAGGACTTCCTGTCTGAGAGAAAGCAAAGGGTAGTTGTAGGTAATAAAAAATCTTCCTTTCAGAATGTCACCTCAGGAATATCTCAGGGAAGTGTGCTGGGACCAATATTATTTATAATATTTATAAATGACCTGCCAGGCAGTGTCTCATCAAACCTAAAAATATTTGCGGATGACACAAAGGTCTTTCGAGCAATAAAAGACGTAAGAGATAAAAATCTCTTACAAGAGGATATTCTGAAACTCTCACAATGGTCTGAGAAATGGCAATTGCCCTTCAATGAAAAGAAGTGCAAAATTATTCATTACGGGAAAAATAATCCTCATTACGCCTATATTATGCAGAACACTGTCCTGCAACAAGATAGCTATCAAAAGGACTTGGGTGTAACCTTCGACTCCCAACTCTCCTTTCAGAAACACATGAGGACTATCATCTCGAATGCTAACCAGAGAGTAGGAATAATTAAAAGAACCTTCCATCGCCTCAACAAGAACAATTTTCTCATTCTATTTAAGTCTCTTGTTAGACCAATTTTGGAATACTGTCCACAAATTTGGAGCCCAATTTTTCGGAAAGATATTCTGGAGATCGAAAAGGTTCAGAGACATGCAACAAAACTAGTTGCAGTTATAAAGGACTTACCCTATGAACAAAGGCTCAAGAAATTGAAACTTCCTACCCTTTCCTACAGAAGGAAAAGAAGTGACATAATTGAAGTATTTAAAATTATGAAAGGTTTTGATAAAATAGATATGAACCAATTTTTCACCTTGAATAAAAGAGAAGGTAGCCGGGGCCATACTCTCAAACTAGTAAAACCCAGAGCCGTTTCAAAATTAAGGCAACACAGTTTCTCAAACAGGATCATAAATATATGGAATAGTCTCCCACAAAATGTTATAGATGCCGGCTCAATAAATTCATTCAAGAACCGATTAGAAAAAGCATCGGCTGATGATATAGGGAAATTTGACCACTTATTCACCACATGCTACTAATGTATCCCTTGTGTTGCTAATTACTTGCACTCAAGCAAAAATGAGAGACAAATAAGTGTTCACACTTCCTGTCTACCAATCACTATATCACTATATCACTATTGAGAGCGTTCATGTGCCTCACAAAATATTCACAAAATGTTGGCTTACGCTAACGGTATGCTGACCAACGTTACATACATTACTCCATCGCTAGAAGTATGGCGTATACGTTAGTATGCTGGAGATATGGCAAGCATAGGTTTGAAGTATGTTTGGAGTATGTTATGTATCCGTTGACAGTACACGGACTGTACGTTCCCAAAAGGCTGAATGTATGGCTAACGTGCAGCAACATATTCCAATTTATCCCTAACATGCTCCCAATGTATGCCAACATATCCTGAAGATACACAGCATATGTTCAACATACAAGGCACATGTCGACATACATTGACAATTTTGAACATGCACAACAAATCTTTAGCAGCTTGACGCACACCGACGTAAGATGACATATGACGCCGTATCCCGAGCGTACCCGACTTATGCCCAATGTATACGTAACGTATGACGCCGTATGCCGACGTGTTGGTCGAAAATCGCATACGTCGGCATACTCTAAGGCCATACGTCATAGTGTGACAGCCCCTATACACTGAGAGGCTATTTGTTGTTGTTGCTTTATTTGTTGTTGTTGCTGTTGTTACATTCAGTGATTAAGCAGGAGAAATTTCAAACTTTGAAAATTGGTCTTCCCCATTCCACTATTCATTGTCCTATCTAAAGGCCCTGTAACACTACGACATAACGACGTCAGCGTGTGGATAACGTGAAAATAAATATATTACGTCGAAGTTTTCTGCGTAGTATGCAAATTTAGCAAAAAGTGAGACATCAATGAAGCGTCGTTGATGAAAGCGTAACGTGAAAGTAATGTCGGCATAATGTCGGGCTAGCGTAGTGGTAACAAGAGAGGTTCAACGTCGGCGTAACTACAATTCAGTGCGCTTGACGCCAGGCTAGCATGACTCTAATGTTGCTCGAGCATCGGTGTAGCATTGTGATGTTCAATGTAACGTTGCGACGTTAGTCTCGAGCCTTAATTGGTGATGTGAGCAGACGTGAGTGAAACGTGACCGTAACGTCGCCGTAACGTGACCTCAATGTGATTAACGTAGTGACAGTGAATGGTTGACGCGCTCGATGTAACCCTAACGTCGGCAGACGTGGTTCAAAAGACCTGTGCCAGCAGCGCTGTGCCTATATATAAGGCTGCTGTGTTGGTGGGTAGTCACAACTGCTCCAAGATGCCGCCGAAACACATCTCCACCTCCACCTCCACTTCCAGATGTTCCAGATCTGCTGCTGCCAGCCTGCACTATGGCAGAGGAAGAGGAAAGGGCTGAAAAAGGATGCTTCGTACACCATCACCAGCCCCACCATCTCCACCATCACCACCAACACCACCATCTCCAAGGGTAGGTTCTCCTGCTCGCCACACCGACACCACAGAGACTAGTGGAGAGTAGATGTCTCCATCTTCGCCGTGCTCCCATGGGTCTTCAGGAGCCTCCACCTCATCCGCCTCACACCGTGGTCAGGTATGAAAAAGGAGGGTGTGAAAGTTTGATTGCACCCTGCCTGCAGACGAGGAGGAGGTGCTGCTGGAGTTTCTACATGACACGCCAGTCATTTGGAACGCCAAGTTCACAGACGACAGGAGGACGGACAGGAAAGCCAAACTGTGGCAGGACCAGGCCGTGAAGATGGGGAGAACCACCACACATCTATAGGGGTGATTCAAGTCGATGCGCGACAGCAATACGAGGCTCCATAAAAAAAGAAGCGGTGACAGGGCAAAGGAGCGCACTGAGAGGGAGCAGTGGATCGTCGAAAAGTTTGGCTTCCTCCGCTCAGTGGTCCAGCACCGGCTGCAGCCCATCAGAAGTATAAGTACTAGATCTTGTCATGTTCATTCATGTGGATAAGAAGTGTATTTTGTAATAGATATTTTGTGTACAGTTGGTTTTGGAAAGTGATTTGGATACTAATTTCTTATATATTTAGCATTTTGTACACATCCTTGCCGAACCACCAATGTCAATAGTTACTGCCCTTATACTATGAAAGCATGTGGGTATAATTATTATCGACCTAATATTTGTAGAACCCATGGTACAAACATTATGATAAATAGTTAATGGCAATATAATAACCAAACATGTGGAATTATTTATTTTGGCCCTAACCAACAATCATATCCTTTGTGTCCTTATTGTATGTAATCGTGTGCATTAAAGTGTTATTCAGGTCATTATGTAAAGTAATGTTGCATTGTTTGCATTGTACTGATGTCCCTTTATTATTTTGTCTTTCAGGTGTTGCCCACCGTTGAATGACCGGCCGTTGATCTGGGGGCTGCAGAGACTGCATGTGCCGATGTGGAGATGGGGATGGAGCCCGAACAACGGCACGAGGCACGAGGCAAGAGGAAAGAGGCGACGACAGAGGAGGACCTTCTCAATGTCCTCAAACAACGGGTCCATGCGTCCGGCCAAATGTTGGACACCCTCACAACGCGCATGACCCAGAGGACGGCGTTCTCCAACTACGTGCGTGACTGCATGTCGACGATGACCAAGGGACAGTTCCTCTATGCCCGCGCCGCCATGAACACCATCCTGACCCAGGTCATGGAGTCGCAGGTGGCGGACGACGGCACTGTCATCTCTGGGCCGGCACTTTCCAGCATCTGTGCCCCTCCCATCACCATCCCTGCTGGCGTGCGCCCCAATCTGTGACAGCAAGTTTCTCCTCATCATCAAACACCTCTTGCGTGTCGCCGGGCGACGGATTTCAGCCGCACCCCCAGCAGTGGCGCCATCAACCCCCACCCGGTACGCCGTGGACATCGCAAGGCACAGACTATATGCAGCAGTACATGCTGGCACCCCTACAGCCTGCCCCGGTGCAGCCTGCACCAGTGCACCCTGCCCCGCTCCAGCCTGTCCCACTGCATCCTCCACGCCTCCACCATGCGCCGGTCCACCATGCGCCCCTGCAGCATCCCATGCCGCTGCTGCAGGCACCGACACCAACAGCGACATCGACACCGACTTCGTTGCCCCGACTAATAATGGGTCCCCCGTGACTGCAGCATAGTCAGTCACCAGCACGGGAGGTTGCACCAACTGCAAGTACCAGCGCGGGAACGTCAGCATGGGTGGTGCAGCAGACGCATCTTACGTCAGGTCGAACACCAACACCGACAGGGTCCGACGGATTCCTTAATCTGTCTGATGTGTCCAGGATTTCCACCCTGGAGCAGGACCTTTTTGTGTCCGGGGAGGTGGACAGCCAGACAAAGGTCAAGTTCAAGGACAACGCAGACGGGGATGCTAAGTGAACTGAACAATGCTGACCACAAGTTACATGATTTAATATAGCTACAGTGTTGTATGTTCTAATGTTTTTCATTCCGACTGACTATATTGTGGATGGGTGTACATATGTATATATTTGTGAGGGTTTGGTGGAAAGTGTTTTAAATAAAAATCATATTTGTATTGTTCTACACATTTTTGTCTCCCAGTGTCTTTCTTATTAAACATCATATCGTTATTATAATCATTAATTCAGAAGTGCATGGCCTAATACAATTTAAATTACTACGGCATTTGGCCAAATGCCATTACATTAAAGCATTTTGCTCTACTCCTCCCCCCCCTTAAATAAATGCCAAGTATATTGGGTCAGTATGAAGCAAAGTAATTCTCTCCGTAAAGTTGACCGCACCCCACAGACATGTGTCAGTGGTTAATGTGGGGCAAAAAAAAAAGAAGAATATCCCCCACCACCACATTGTTAACTGACATGTCTGTTTGTCAGGTTTTACTGGGTTCCCTGAAATAAAATTAATATCCCCCACCACCACATTGTTAACAGACATGTCTGTTTGTCAGGTTTTACTGGGTTCCCTAAAAGAAATGTAATATCCCCCTCAACCACATTGTTAATAGACATGTCTGTTTGTCAGTGTTTACTGTGTTCCCTAAAAAAAATTGAATTCCCCCCACCACCACATTGTTAACTGACATGTCTGTTTGTCAGTGTTTACTGGGTTCCCTACAAAAAATCAATATCCCCTCAACCACATTGTTAATAGACATGTCTGTTTGTCAGTGTTTACTGGGTTCCCTACAAAAAGATGAATATCCCGCTCAACCACATTGTTAATAGACATGTCTGTTTGTCAGTGTTTACTGGGTTCCATACAAAAAAATTAATATCCCCCTCAACCACATTGTTAATAGACATGTCTGTTTGTCAGGGTTTACTACGGCCCCTAACACAAAATGTATATAGCCCACAACAAAATTTGTAAGTGACAGGTAAATGTGTGCGTGTTTAATGTGGCTATTAAATAAAGTGACCACCCACGTATGGTGTTGATTCCGGTACCTCCGGGGAGCGGCGACCGGCCAGCCCGCTGCGCCTCACCCTCCTCCTGCCTTATCTAAATGGGGCGTTAAGGTTATTAGTGTACTGCTGCGGCGCTTCTGATCATGCGGTGACCTGGCCGACCTCGGGGTGTCGCCGCCTCCCACAGCCTTATATACATGTCACCGTTACGCCGATTAAACTTGCAAGCTGGGAAAGTTTTGAGTTTTTCACATTTTCTGAGATAAATATATTAGATTGCGAGTGATTTATCGACGTGACCATAGTGTGAAGTTATTATAATTTTAATTGGGTACTTTGTGATATTGTTTAAGTGGGAATATATTTGCCCAAGCATGCAAACAGTCTGAAACCATAAACTTTTACAGTAACATATTGCATTTAATGGCAAATGATAACTGACACGTAAATTCAAGTTCGATATAAATAACATATTCATATCTTTTATTTAACTGACCTATAACATCTGAACATCTCACATGTTATCGTAACACACAGTATATTGAAAAAATTACATTTGAAGATATCATTTTCAGCAAATATCACACAGTGCACTTCATAAATTATGCGAACACAGTACATAAATATCGCAGTCCAGTCCACACACTTCAAACAGTCATATCATATCCTCCTGCCATTCCACTGAACCAGCTGGTGAGTTCACCCAGTCTTTGAGCAGATCCCGCTGTGCCTTTCCGGCCCTGGAGCCAGTGTTCTGGCCACCTATTGGTGCTGGTATTGGTGCTGGTATTGGTGCTGGTATTGGTGCTGGTATTGGTGCTGGTATGTCCTGTAGATTTCTGCCATCTCTCCATGCTCCGGCGATGAAATCGTCATCGACGTTCTCTGGACGGTCTAGCTGCTGGTTCTGCAGTGTCAGATGTCGGAACCTCATGAGGTTGTGTAGCAGCATGCAGGCTGTGACGATGAGCTTCACGGTGGAGGGATGGTGCTGCATCGTGCTGAGCAGCACTTGGAACCGGTTTGCCAGGATGCGGAACGCATTCTCAACTACTCTCCTAGCTCAGGAAATCCTATAGTTGAAAATGCATTTGTCATGTCCCATTCCCCTCCTGCTGTACGGCTTCATGATCGTCGGGTGTAGCCCGAATGCATCGTCACCGATGATGAAGTATTGGATGCTCGTCTGGCCTGTGACAATAGTCTCTGGTTGCAGGAAACCTATGCTTCCATCTTCAGTGGTGGCTTTCAGCTCAGACGTGTTAAACACCTACGCATCGGATGCGGAGCCTTTACCACCAATATCCGCCCACACAAACTTGTAATCCGCATCAACCAGTGCCATGAGGACGATGGAGTAGAATCCCTTGTAATTAAAGTACAGGGACCCACTCTTTGGGGGACACAAGCAGGCCACATGCTTCCCATCAAGTGTACCGTAGGTATTGGGGAAGTTCCACCTGTGCAAAAAGTTGTCGGAGATCGCACGCCATCCCTCCGGAGTCGTGGGGCAGGTCATCACCTCATCTATGTACTCTGCTATGATGGCCGTGCACACCTCTCTCACGATGACAGATTGGGTGTTGTGTGGCACCCTTCACGCAAACTTCATCGAAGCATACCTGTTGCCCGATGCTAGGTGTCGTAGAGTGAGGGCAAGCTTCATGCCAGGTTCGAGCGGCTTCCTCTAGGTTGTGTACCTTTTGGTGATACGCGGACCCACTCTCGCTAGTATTTCGTCGAACATCTGGGGAGGCATCCTCATGAAATTGACAAAGGAAGCCGTGTCCTCATTACGCAGTTCGACCAGAAGCTTGTCATACATCCCAAACTGATGACGCCTGCCGATCCACTGTCGCACCCACAATCTCTTTGCCCGAGCTTGTTTCCTTCTCCTTCTCCCCTCTATATACCGCAGTAAGAGCACATTCATGTCATGGTCAGCTTTCAGAATGGCAAGTTGGTAGTCCTGCATGATGCACTGAAGTAGATGTGTCCGCTTGGAAGAGCTGAGGTGTTCTGGTGACAGGAGGACATCGTCGCTCTTTATATACTCCAAGGCAAGACGTTCACAGGATGTTCACAACACGTATAAATGATGTTCGGATGATGTCACGGATGTTAGGAGCATGCTAGCGGGTCAACTACGTCAAGACTATGATGTTGGCTACGCGTCAGAGTGTCGTTCGGGCGATGCTGCATTATGTCCAGCGGCGTTAACTTAACGCTGGCCACACGTTCCTCCCGTCCTGGGCGTCGCTCTGACGTAACATAACGTGACTCTAACGTCATTGACGCTGCTGTAACAGTCACGGAGCATCTCCCTAACGTCAGTGTAACATCATCCCGACGTAACGGCTTGACGTCGAGATACGTCGAAAGTTTTGAACATGTTCAAAACCTTGACGCGCGCCGACGTAACACGATGTAATGTGACGTAGCTCGACATCAGTCTAACGTCATTCTGACGTCATAATAACGTAGCCCAACATACGTCAATGTAATGACGAAAAGTGATCACGTCAGTTTTACGTTGGCTCATTACGTCATAGTGTGACAGGGGTATTAGTTACGCCATGCACCAGACCCGGTAGTGACAAGTATATATACCGAGGTTAGATATAGAATTATATATAGGGGACATACAGATACATACACAGGGAGAGAAAGAGGGGAAGAGGGGGAAAGAGGAAGAGGGAGAAAGAGAGAAAGTGAGAATGAGAGAAAGTGAGAAAGAGAGAAAGAGAGAAATAGAGAAAGAAAGAAAGGGAGGAGAGAAAGAGAAGTAGGAAGAGTCTAGGACATATTTAACGTACTAAATCCAATGGGGCGGGAAGTCAGAAAATTTCAGCCAATCAGCGTCGAGTATTGTGGTCATGTGATCATCCAGGGTGGGTCGAGGGTGGGAGGGTGTTTTCTCTCAGCCAATAGGAAGGCTGCATTTGTTTAATTTATGCTAATTTATGTATCTAGGTCATGCCCAAATAAGGCTCGAAGAAACTAGGTCAAGTGTGGGGGGTGACCTAGAAAATTTCCGACCAAGTGCCATTCCACCATTAATGCTTGGGTCTATGGTGGCGGTACCCCTTGTTGGCGACACTATAATGCTTTTTCGAGCGTTTTTCATGAAAATCTTGCCGCCGAATGTGTGTGTGTGTGTGCACCCCGACAAAAGGGGGCGTGGCCTATTTGGTTTCAGCCAATGGTCGTTGAGTATTTGGATGATTGACAGATACGAACGCTGGTTGGCGTCCATTTTGTCTCCTTTTGTAAACATTGGCACATGCTTTTGGGGGGGTTGGTGGGGGGTAATGTAAACATTGGCACATGCTTTTGGGGGGTTAGTAGGGGGGTTTGTAAACATTGGCCACGTGCGTTTTGTGAATTTTGAATTTTGGCGGGCGATTTAAGCCGAATGCCACATGCTTTTGTGGTGTTGGTGTGTGGTTTGTAAACAAAGGTTGCCATTTTTGTAAATATTGCCATGTGTTTCGGTGGTTTTAGTGGTGGTTTTATAAACATCGACCACATGCATTTTGTGAATTTTGAATTTTGAATTTTGGCGGGTGATTTAAGCCGAATGCCACATGCTTTCGAGGGGGTTAGTGGTGGGTTTGTAAACAGAATTGTTCCATTTTGGTTTCAGCGAATGGCCGTTGAGTGTCTGAAACCGGAAATGTATGACATCCGGTGTTGATTTGTAATTTAGTTATATTTGGTGCTGATCTAATCCATTGCTCATGTCATTTAGACTTTTAAAAAAGAACACAAGAAGACAGAATTACACAATATTGTTTTTATTCAAATGACAATGACAAGTTTTAACAATAATATTCATCAGAATCAGAGGATTCAGCTTTTGTTGAAATACAATTTAATTCACACATAGTAGGTACTTTTTTACGATTGGCAATTGTACTTGCAGCAGTGGTTACATACGCAGAAGAAGTTGCCATATTTGTTACCAATGTAGATATATTAGTCAATTGTTGTAAGATATCAGCATTCATTTCTTTTGAAAAGCGACATAATTCACGATCATAGAAATCTGCTTTGTATAATTCGATTGGAACCATAATGTTTTTGGTTTTGTTTAGACCAATTCTGAAATATTTTGATATTAGTTTCAGAATCAGAGGCTAAATCAGTTGGATCAAAATGCACAATCGACTTATTCTTTTTTTCTTGTTTCTTCGTTGCGGCAACTTCCTTCTGAATTTGTTTGTCGTATTTTTTCAGCAGATAACTTGAGTAAAATGGTATCGGGTTTATTCCACCACATAATTCACAGTTTTTCAAGTCTTTTTCGTATTGTATAATTGCTTTCGTTTCAACATATATTTTGGTTTTTGCTGTTAGTAATGCATTTTTGTGCAATGCTAATACTTGCGATAGTTGATCAGGTTGTGTATTACTATCAAGTCGTTTAATAGCGGCTTTTGAGTCATTTTGCATACAGTTTGTTTTGGATTGCCTGTCTGACATGTTTCTCGAATAAAGTGTATACAGTGAGCTCCACAAGTTGAAGTCGTTATGTGTTGTAATTGTTTTTTGTTATGCAACCATTTGTATTTTGATTGTTGTAGAAAAGCATTGAAATGTTTATGAGCTTTTAAACGTGGTAAACCATAAGGATCAAAGTAATAGACTCGTTTAATACAGGTAACGTAAAATGCAATCCAATGTGTTCCGGGTTTTTTTGCTAAGTCAGTATTAGCGATGAAACAAGTGTTTGCCTTGGGATTTACAGGTATGCAGTCCTCAGGAAAGACACCCAGGAACTTGTTTTTGCAATAGGGTGTTTGGTTCAAAAGCCTTGCAATGGTTGATGTGTTCATTTAGCTCAAGTGGTAATCCGTGATGGGTTGCCTGTCTTGAGTTAGGTAGAGGGTGTTGTCGTAAACCAGGTAGTTGACCAGACTTGTTGAAGCGATTAATCCATTATTGAAAGTGATTTCTTCACGCAGTTGACCATTCTTAAGTAAGTTTGTTCGACACATATTGTTCGATCTGTCCGGAGTTAGATCGAATACGAATAGTGCGTAACCTTCAGCAAATGCTTTATAAAAAATACCGCAGTTTCCATCGCAATTAACTTGACCCAAGTTTCTGCAAAGGGCATCAAATTCACGAGCGTACATATTTCGTTTGAAATCTGGTTTAAACGCATCTTATGGAAATTTTTGTTCGTTCATGATTAATTGAAGACTTGTGATAGACTTGTTTTCAAAATTGAAAGGATTTTTGGTGGCTTTGCCAATAAATGCATCATTGTCCACAAATGCGATAACGGTCTGTGTTGGAAGTTGACCACTATTTGATAAAACGTATGTTTCGTTGTGATTTCAGGTGGGGATAACATGGCTGATAGTTTCTGTGCGTTGCATCGGATACACAAATGGTGTGCCTGATACGGCTTTTTCATGAACAAGTGCAACTTCTGCAGATACCACGACTTGACAAACTCTTAATGAAGCATTTTTTATCAATGGAATGAATTCATGGTCTTCTTCACCCACTAGGTAAAAAGCGGAGGAACTTTGAATTAGCCTAAAGTGAATGTCTGTGCTCGATGGAAGCAGTTTGTGTTGGTGTGCTATATCGATATGTAATGGAATGACCATGGTAATTGCCCCATCCATAGCATGTTTTTGCCTCTCAGTAAATCCATGGTTTGTTGCATCTCTTGCGTCAGAGCATCCATTTGTGTCAGCATGCCACATTTCATTGTACATCCAGTATTTTTTGTCTGCTTTTGAATGATTCAGTAGATTTTCGATGTAGGCTCTGTATGGGTGATTGTCTTGGTTTCCAGATATTTTTCGGTCTTGATATACACTTGAATATCCTTAAACATGGACGCACCAAAATTATTTACCGGGGCACAAGCATCGGCTAACGTAACACGAGTTGCATGGTTACTTGCTTTCACAATATCGACTTCAAATTCCAATACGGTTTCCGACAAATCTGTGTATTTGGACGATTTATGTATGTGAAATTCGATTGTAGCATTATCTGTTAATGATGTCACAGGTTTAAGTTTGACGTATTCACTGGAAACAACAGAAGTTTGCAAAGGTGTACGTTCGTGTAAATCCAGTTCGGGTACGCTACATTCTTCGTGATAGTTGGCCATGATGATATGTATATTTTATATCGAAAAATGGTACATGACTAGTGCCTTTTAAGTGTGTGTTTCCTTCCAAGATGTGTCTTCGTCTGATGTCTTAAAGTGTTATGCAACTTTATTTATATCCACTAAAGGTGTCCAAATAAATCACTTTTCGTTCTTTTAGAAACTTTACGTCATCGTTTGCGAGTAGAAGCTTTTCCAACACTGCCACCACCAGTTTGTCTTACACGTTTACGCGTTTGCGTTTTCTTTGGATTTTTGCGTCGTTTTTTTTTAGGTGGTGCTGGTAACGAGGCTGATAACGCTCTCACACCTTTTTGAATTAGTTGCTTGCCTACACTGCGTCCTCTGTTTGACAATGACTGCTTTATATTTTCTCCAGATAACACATCGTCTGCTACACCCATGCCAGCTCTCAACAACGATTTTCCAAGAGATTTGAAAATCGGTGTAGCACCTCGCAGAAGTCCACTAAGCATACCACCGATACCATGACCACGTTGACTTATTCTTCCTCTGTAGATGGCTATGTTACCAGAGCCTAATTGATGTTTGTAGTAGGAAGCATATCCGGTATTCAGTTTTCTAGTCTAAAAAAAATTATACTTCTTTTGGCCGTAATAGCACCGATACTGTGACTTCTCCTCGTTGGAATGGTTTGTATCGTCCAGCTCGATCCTTTAAATACACAGCAACAGTGTCAATGGCATTAGCTTGCATAGCAAAAAAGTCCAAGTGTTGAAAACTGACAGTTTGCACAAATCCACTGCGACCACTACGATCAATTGCGACCACACATAAAAGTTGAGCCATTTGATCAGCGACCGGTCTTGACTCGATTAAGTCACAATAAACGTAAACTGAATAAATATCTCCAAATACATCCATTGGTAATGTCGATTGAGTTCTCCAGTAAAACATGTGTTGATCGTTGAAGCCCAAGAGTTTCGAAAGTTCCGGTGTTAACTATATTGCGCAATGTCTTGGTGGTTTGATTTTAATCATATCGCAACTTTTTCTAAAAGTAAATATTGTCTTCTTATTTTTATAAGGGCTTTTCAAAAAAGTGATATTTTCTTTTACAGCAGAGCTAATAATATCATTCAGATATCCAACAACATCTTGATTATTCTTAAATATTAGTGGATAATCCAGTGGGATCATAGTCCATTGCAGCATCTTTTGGTTGGCTAAAGTAGCAATATCTCTTACCATAGAGTGGAGTTTAAATTGTTTATTTTTAGCAAACTTCCTTGTGCGTTTTAGTATCAATTCTTAAAAAAAAAATAAAAGTCCAGTAATTACTATCAGTGTAGTCGATGAATTGTTCATCTTGGTCTTCAATCGTATGACCACCGTCATATTCATCGTCTTTGTAAGCATAGTCTAAATCATCATTAAAAAGTCTATGCCAGTTTACATCAGTGATGGGGTCAGGTAGCGTGTCATCAGCCAACTTGTCTTTTTGTGCTTTTATCTCGGCTAATGAATACACACTTCGTAAAGCAACTATTACAATTTGTTGCTTTTTTGGAAGACATTCCCATTGTGTTGGAAATGTTATTTCCGATAATGCTACTTCATGTGAAATCTCAAAATTTAGTGGTTGCACAAGATATGTTCGAAATTCGGTCAGTGTATTATTTGGATAATACTTTTCCGAACTGTTACTAGGAAGTGTTAAAATCATGATGTAATCTTTGTTATGTTTTTTGCTGGAATCCACTGATCAAATTTGTTGCTGTATCCTTTCCAATGTACGTATGCTTCTTTCCTTTTGCCTTTTCCTCTGTACCTCAACACCCTTTCTATAGGGTATGTATCTGTCTGAGACTTCAGCACCTTTTGCACTTGCTCTGGATAGAACACGCCTTTTATTTCCTCACCGTTGTCATCCGTTATGATACAGCCACGTTTACCTCGATACTTTGTAACTGTAAATATTTCAGTTGTCCAATTTGGCTCATAACCTTTGTCGAAAGCGCCACGCATTTTAATTATTCTAATTCTGTCACCAAGTTGCACGGTTCTGTCTTTTGTTTTTTGCCACACCTGTTTGATTTGTTTATCACTTATTTTATAGATATTGTAAAATACTTTTCTTGATTTGTTGTTGTTATTTGAGTTGGTGTCATCTTTAAAGTACTATGAATTGTGTTGTTATATAAATGCACCATGGCTTGACGAACATCTATATACTTGTAAGTTCCATTATGGGTCAAATATCGCCATAATTTTTCTTTTAATGTT
>CM059192.1:10100587-10117131 GCA_030323885.1 Branchipolynoe longqiensis | reverse complement strand
TGCTCGTAACGTTCCTCCAGTTATGAGCGGAATATGCTAATTGCTGAACCCGGATGTTGCTTCCTTCTCCCTCGGCCTCGAGTAGCCGAGGCGTTGTACCGAGGTAAAATGTATGTATGTATGTATGTATGTATATATACATTATCCATTTCCAGCAGTGATGCCAAGTTTGCTCGCCATGTCAATTTGTCGCGACAACCTGTATTATTTGTGTGAAAGGCTGACATAAAACGGCGACATGAAGTGATTTAGGGTGGCATAACTATAGTGATGAGTGAGGGTGCCAGGTGGCTTGCTTTACTGTAGCTGTATGGCTCTGCCTGGTGCTGAATCCTTGCCATGATTATCACTACACTACTCTTAGCGGCAAGAATAAGCAACACAACACTATTAAGTCAGTGAATTCATTCACGTCCGAGCAAGTGTATATTGTTAGTCCACTCGATTAAAACCAAAATTACTAAACAATTATATATTTGTAGTATAGAATATTTGTAAATGCAGCAAATTAGTTATAAATATCTTCAAAATGTCTACATATATGGGAATACAATTCTTCAATTCTTGTACGTTCAGCCAGAAAATATGATTGCCCCACCGATTCTGCGTCATTTGCTACACCACTTCTACCCTTTCTTCTTATCTAGTTGCTTGGTTTAATAATGATAAGAACATCTCTTCACATACTTCGCAGACAATTGGACCACACAAAGATCACCTGACAATCATATAGAGACACAAATTGCAGCGATATGGTCATATCTCCCATCCATTAGTTCTGGCTAAATACCATCTTGCAAGGCACAGTGAAAGGGGAAAGAAAACAAGGCAGACAAGGGAGAGGCGGGAAGACAACATTGGGGAATGGATAGGCCTGCAGTTTGGCAAGTCCCAGAGGGCAGTGGAGAATATGGAAAACCTGATAAAACTGGTTGCAAAGTCATCTGTGGTTGCAGTTAAGGGAATGATGACGATGACGATGTTGATGGTGGTGATGATGATGATGATGATGATGAATATAGCATCCCTACAACCCGTCCCATTGCGCGAATACCTGAACATGCATTGCAATGATATGATGCCAAGTGTCATATTTAACAGTCAAAGCACGCAAAAATGCAGTTTTAAACTGCACATATAAAAACACACACTGCTACCCATCACATTTCATCGGATCAGTTCAAAAAGGTTTTAAGTGAAATTTCTGTCAAATCTAGGTTCTGAAGGTGCTGAGGCCCAGCACACACAGTTGGAGCAAAAGTGATGTATTTATTTGTAATGAAGTCAGTGGAATGTATTTGTAATGAAGTTAGTGCAAAGGTGATGTATTTGTAATAAAGTTAGTGCAAAGGTGATGTATTTGTAATAGAGTTAGTGCAAATGTGATGTATTGTAATAAAGTTAGTGCAAAGGTGATGTATTTGTAATAAAGTTAGTGCAAAGGTGATGTATTTGTAATGAAGTTAGTACAAAGGTGATGTATTTGTAATGAAGTTAGTGCAATTGTGATGTATTTGTAATGAAGTTAGTGCAAAGGTGATGTATTTGTAATGAAGTCAGTGCAACGGTGATGTATTTGGCATGAAGTCAGTGCAACAGTGATGTATTTGTAATGAAGTCACTGCAACAGTGATGTATTTGTAATGAAGTCAGTGCAACAGTGATGTATTTGTAATGAAGTCAGTGCAGCGGTGATGTATTTGGCATGAAGTCAGTGCAACAGTGATGTATTTGTAATGAAGTCAGTGCAACGGTGATGTATTTGTAATGAAGTCACTGCAACAGTGATGTATTTGTAATGAAGTCAATGCAACAGTGATGTATTTGTAATGAAGTCAGTGCAACAGTGATATATTTGCTCTCCAAATACTATTGTCCACCAGGCCCAGCTGTACATAGTTATGAATACGGATCAGTTTAATTACTCATCATGAAAATGTTATGAGGAGGGGAGGGGGAGGGATGTAAATTGACAATTTAACAAAGATACCGCCGTTCCCATAATATCCTAATAGTTTAAATGAGTACACATTTACCGGAAGTAGCCGCTTCGTCGTGAATTACTTCAATATGCTAAACAACACAAGTATATGGGCGGGGTTCATTAAACGCTAATACACATATCCTAACATGTGTGACGCAGCAGATAGGGAAACGTTGCTAGCCGTCTTATTCGGCTTTTTCATATACTACTCACAACTTGACGAATACTACCTCAACAAGGACCTGACATGAGTGGTGGTGTCTGTAATGGGCCACACGGCATGAGTCAGAGTGCACGTAGTGCGAAGGGGGCTTAATTGCGCTGGTGCGTGGTGAGAGAGGGCTCGGGGTGGTCCAAAGAAGGGAAGCAATGCGGCGCCATCTACACCTAATATCAACACGTCACAATTTACAGGAGGAGCACAATGCAATGCCATCTACATCATATGAGAAACTACGCCAAGTACAGCATTTTATCCCCATTGACATTACGATACTCTTGTGCAAACATATGGCGCACATATAGAGTAGTACCTGTCGCTAGTGAACCTCTGATCGGCGAATCTCTGCCATGTGCAAATAATTTGTCAATGCGTAAACTGTTTTGTCAAATGGTTGCTCAGTGCGGATTTTACCACCTAAATAATACTGTACTCAACAAATCATCATCAAAACCAAACCACATGGGTTACGAATCAGTAGTGTAACGCACACACCCGTTTTTAGCCTGCCGGAAAGTACCATCCCCAATTTCCTACCCACTGGGCATGCGCGCCGGGTACTTCCGGTCGGCCTTCCGGTTCCATCGCAGCGCCACCTGTTATCATGAGTGGACACGCGACACATGGAGTGAATGTGTTACGTCTGTGCGTGTCGGTGTCAGTGTGGTCGAGAGGGAGTAGGGTGGAGAGAAACAGAGAGGGAGAGAGACTGAGAGTGTGCATGTGTGCATGTATGTATGTGTGTGTGTGTGTGCGCGCGTGTATGTGTGTGTATGTGTGTGTGGAGGCGGGAGGGAGGTGCCAAACACTATACTTTCGAATAATATTCCAAAGTGACGCCTTACATATTACTAGAATAGTAGTAGTACATGATATCTGAACCAAGGTAAAAGTAAAAGTGGCTTTAAATAATTTGGATGTTAGAATAATTTGGATGTTAGTTATTTATTGGTGACTGAAACTGCTTTTTCAAACACAAGGGAACAAGTAGTCAAAAGTTTCATTTACCAAGAAGCTCCTGCAAAATGTATAATACCTTGAATAGTGGGTTCAAATTTTACAGACGCAAAATTTACTCCAGATGCATTAGCTGGTATAAGGATGGCCTACATGTTGGGTACCCAGTAAAGGATGACCCATGGGATCTGCACCCCCCGTCCCCTACAGGAGGCCAATGATAGCGCACCTCACCCCAACAGCCATAAAGAACCTGCTATAACATATTCTACATCACGGCCTGCCTAGTCCCAGGGGTAGGGTGCGGCTGGCCAGATAAGAAGGCCTGCAAAGATATGGCGGACAACAAATTCTCAATTTCCTATCTGACACATGAAAATACAGTTATGGACCGCTAAACTTCTCAGCTAGGAGGGTACTTGAATATATGGTTACGGGCTGCAGTTCGGACGGTACATGAATTTATGATTATAGATGGTTAAATGCCCAAGGTATCAATGCAGTGCTAACCTCCTAATTCAAAATAATACTATTATCAAAATACATAAGGAAATAAAAAAAAGTATGTGACTATATGTCAAATAAATAACTACCATGTCAGACACCAGGCACAGTATCAGTGCATATTGCTATGGACCAATAGTAACTACCATGTCAGACACCAGGCACAGTATGAGTGCATATTGCTACAGACCAATAGTAACTACCATGTCAGACACCAGGCACAGTATGAGTGCATATTGCTATGGACAATATTAACTACCATGTCAGACACCAGGCACAGTATGAGTGCATATTGCTATGGACAATAGTAACTACCATGTCAGAAACCAGGCCCGGCATGAGTGCATATTGCTACAGACCAATAGTAACTACCATTTCAGATACCAGGCCCGGCATGAGTGCATATTGCTATGGAACAATAGTAACTACCATGTCAGACACCAGGCACAGTATGAGTGCATATTGCTACTGACCAATAGTAACTACCATGTCAGACACCAGGCACAGTATGAGTGCATATTGCTATGGACAATAGTAACTACCATGTCAGACACCAGGCACAGTACGAGTGCATATTGCGACAGACCAATAATAACTACCATGTCAGAAACCAGGCCCGGCATGAGTGCATATTGCTATGGAACAATAGTAACTACCATGTCAGACACCAGGCACAGTATGAGTGCATATTGCTACTGACCAATAGTAACTACCATGTCAGACACCAGGCACAGTATGAGTGCATATTGCTATGGACAATAGTAACTACCATGTCAGACACCAGGCACAGTACGAGTGCATATTGCGACAGACCAATAATAACTACCATGTCAGAAACCAGGCCCGGCATGAGTGCATATTGCTATGGAACAATAGTAACTACCATGTCAGACACCAGGCACAGTATGAGTGCATATTGCTACTGACCAATAGTAACTACCATGTCAGACACCTGACACAGTATGAGTGCATATTGCTATGGACAATAGTAACTACCATGTCAGACACCAGGCACAGTACGAGTGCATAGTGCGACAGACCAATAGTAACTACCATGTCAGAAACCAGGCCGGGCATGAGTGCATATTGCTACAGACCAATAGTAACTACCATGTCAGATACCAGGCCCAGCATGAGTGCATATTGCTATGAAACAATAGTAAGTACCCTGTCAGACACCAGGCACAGTATGAGTGCATATTGCTACTGACCAATAGTAACTACCATGTCAGACACCAGGCACAGCACGAGTGCATATTGCTATGGACCAATAGTAACTACCATGTCAGACACCAGGCACAGCATGAGTGCATATTGCTACAGGCCACTAGTAACTACCATGTCAGACACCAGGCACAGTATGAGTGCATATTGCTATGGACCAATAGTAACTACCATGTCAGACACACAGCACGGTACGAGTGAATGTTGCCACGGACAAATAGTAACTATCAGGTCAGACATCAGGCACAGTATGAGTGCATATTGCTACAGTCCAATAGTAACTACCATATCAGACACTAGGCACAGTACGAGTGCATATTGCTATGGACCAATAGTAACTACCATGTCAGACAAACAGCACGGTACGAGTGAATGTTGCCACGGACAAATAGTAATATTTTAGTTATACTAGACTTAGTTGTAAGTTGTGTTATTACTAAGATTCTTACGAATCTACGAATACGAAGGTAAGGATCAGGGCAGAGGTCAAGCTCGCGCAGACCCGGAAGTAGCCTCAGTTTTCGAAGTTGGAGGGAACAAAAAACCTAATAATCACTTTTCAGGAAACCTACCCTCCCATCACCTTGTTTTCTGAACCTTGTTTTGGTTGTTATACTCGAGTAATCGTGGTCCTTAATCTTTCCACACGGTGCGGGTGGGCGATCCCTGATCCTTACCTTTGTAAGAATCTTAGTAATACCACAACTTACAAGTAAGTCTAGTATAACTAAAATATTCTTACTTCATCTTCCGAATACCGGAAGTTAAGTATCCGGGGAGAGTCTTCGTAGCCTTGTTTTTTGGCATCCCGACCTCATTTCCCGTCTACTTTTCCTTCCTCTCTTCTCTCGTTCTCTCCCGTCTTTTCCCAGTCTCATCGACTGCAATTTATACGATATGCAGCGAAGGAGGAAGTCAAGGCAGGGGTGGAGAAAAAAGCACACTTTATTAAATGTAAAGTGGGGGGGGCAATGTACAATGAAGGGGGCAAAGATAATGTACAAAGATAATAAAGTGCATGAGGCAGTGTCAAATGTCATGTGAGAGGAGGGGCCCCGAAGAGCCCTCCGCCCTATAGGGTAAGAGAAGAGAGTTTGGGTGGGTGGGTGGAGAAAAATGTAGGGTAGTTCGTCTGGCAGGGCGTGGAGGCGAAGTGGAGAGGGAAGGCAGGGGAGCGGCTTATAAGGGAGAAAGGAAAGGGGGGGGGGTTATGTAACCCCAACGGCCGGCGGCCGGGGGAGGAGAGGGTACTCTTTCACTGCGAATCAAACGCAATGCAAGCATTACGACTGATACACAGCGAAGGAGGAAGTCAAGGCAGGGGTGGAGAAAAAAGCACACTTTATTAAATGTAAAGTGGGGGGGGGGGGAATGTACAATGAGGGGGGGCAAAGATAATGTACAAAGATAATAAAGTGCATGAGGCAGTGTCAAATGTCATGTGAGGGGAGGGGCCCCGAAGAGCCCTCCGCCAAAACAGAGGAGAGGGCTCGAGGGGCACCAGTTGAGGCGAGGCCAGGGAGGTAGGCGTGGACCGCCCCGGAGGTCTAGGTGCCCTTGGCCATGATGTCGGGGAGGGAGACCCCCCACCCTCTGGCAGGCCTGCGCCACGCCCCGACGCAAGCTATGGAGGCTGTAGCTGTCGGGGGCGGGAACGGCAAAAGCACTGACCGCGCCTCTCAGGACTGCCGTGAGAGTCCGAGGGTCCAAGGGGAGTCCCGAGGGCATGATGAAGGAGGGAGCATCTGGGGCGGCAGGAACGAGGGCGATGACGGGGCAGAGGCGGGATCCTGGCGTAGCGAAAACGAAGAGGGCGACTGCCCCCGAGGGCAGTGCGATGGTCTTGGAGGTCTTGATGGTGACGCGGAGCCCTCCGGGGGCGGAGGTGATGTCGGCGCGGGTGATGGTGTGGGGGCCGCCACACCCCTCAGGGCTGGGCGAGAGGAGGTTGGATTGTCTGAGCATCCCGTAGTACCCGAGGGACGAGGCCAGAGGGTCCGGTGGCGTCGAGGTGGAGAGCGACAGCAGCGAGGTAACGAGGCAGCAGGGGCGGGGCAGGCCGGGCGACGTGACTGGAGGCCCGCTCCCCGCCACGACAGACGTCTCGGGCAAGGCGTGAGCCGAAGGCAGAGGGGTCACCCCTGGCCACCTCCACCCAGGAGCGAGCCCCGGAGAGGGCGTTGCGCACCGAGGCCGGGGCGAGGGAGCGGGCGGCCATGTAGGCCGCGACGTCGAAGGCAGTGGGGGGCCAGAGGGTCGCGGCTGTGGCTCGAGGCGAAGGAGACATAGCCTTCGGCCTGGCGACGGCAGTTCCTCCAGGTCACGGGGGCGAGGGCGGCGATCCTGAGCGCGTCGACGGCCGCCACCTCAGAGGCGGTGTATCCTGAAATCACAGGCCAGGGTTGTAGGGGAAGGCATCACGATCAGGGTAGACGTGAGTCAGCCCGAGGCGGGCCACCTCGGTCCGAGCCACCTCGGCGCAGGGCCCGAGATGTGAGCGCGGCTGAGGGCGTCAGCAAGGATGAGCTCCGCCCCGGGCTTGTGGGTGACGGCGAGGGTGAAGGAGCCCTCGGCCGCCATGATCCAGAGCTCGCGGGCGCAGGCGCCGAGGGTCGCATCGGGAGCCCGGCCCGACTCGAGGGAGGCCGCGGAGGCCAGGTTGTCGGTATTAATGACAACGGTGGCCCCTGCGACGTCGGCAGGGAGAAGGGCGCGGAGGGCGACGACGAGGTTGACGGCCCCGAGCTTGTGGATGGTGCGGAAGCGCTCCCGGAAGGCCGAGGAGTACCCTCGGGCATAGCAGTGGGTCGAGGAGTATGCCCCTCCGCCAGTGAGGCAGGAGTCGCACTCGATCACCACTCGGTGGACCTCGGGGGCACGGAGGAGGCAGAGGCTGTTGGTGGCCCGGCCGTATGCCGCGAACCACCTGAGGTCCCGGAGGGCGGCGTCCCCGAGGGTGATGGAGGCGGCACCGTAGCAGGCGCGGAGGGCGGCGAGGAGGCGTGCCATGAACTTCCCCGCCGGGAGGACACAGCTACCCACGTGGTTGAGACGCCCGAGGATACTCTGGAGCTCCCGGCGCCCGAGGGTCGGGCTAGCGACCCGATCCTCGCAGTCCCGGATGAGGTCGTCGACTTTGTCGGGTGCAATGCGGATGGTCATCGCCTCACTGCCTATGGCGAAGCCGAGCCAGGTGAGGCACTTCCCGGGGGAGACCTCCAGGCCGAGGGCCCACGACGAGGGCGATGAAGGCGTTGAAGGCCTGGCAGGCCCTCAGGAAGGTGCGCTCGCACCCGACAAAGTCGTCCAGGTAGACGAGGGCATGGAAGCCCTCGCGGCGGAGGACCCAGGTGACTGCGGAGGTAACTCGGACGCAGGCCGCGCCCGAGGAGCGTCAACCAAAGGGGAGGGCGAGGTCGACGTAGGTCGCCCCGTCAAGGGTGATCCTGTAGAGGGGACAGGAGAGGGGGTCGGCCCAGAGCTGGCGGTAGGCACGGGAGATGTCCGCCGTCCATGTGTAGGCTCTGGACCCCTCTGCGACGAGGCGACAACCCACATCGGCCACGATGGAGGCCTATATGCGTGGGGCCTGCCGAGGAACTCGCGCCTGGGGATGCCGGCGTTGACGCTGCATCCCGGAGGGTAGGAGATGACGATGACCCGCCTCTTGTCCGGGTCGGACTTGGGGCGAGTCATCATGGGGGAGACCTGGGCCCAGGGGGAGAAGGGGGGGGGCGTGGAAAGGGCCAGCAAGGGTGCCATGCGCGAGCTCGGTGGCGACAAACTCGCGGAGGTGAGGGTGGAAATCTGGGGCCTCCCGGTGGTTGGTGTAGGTGGGGTGGGGAGGGGTGTCGGCGGAGTAGTTGGCGGGAAACCCAAACTCCAGGAGGTCCACGAGCTCTGTGTCGTGGTAGTCCTGGAGGCGGGAGCGCTAGGCGGGGATGTGGAGGCCAGAGGGAAGAGGGATGTGGGCGGCCAAAAAATTAGGTAGGGCCGCGATCCGGGGTGCGTCGTAGGCCCGGGAGAAGGTGGGGTAGCGCTCCCAGACGGGGGCGGTGAGGTGGGGCCAGATGCCGAGGGGGGTGAGGCAGTAGTCGTTGGGGGAGGGACCGCAGGATGGGGCGGCGGGGAGGGTGTCCTGTATATCGATGGGTTCGGCGGCGGGGACGGCGGAGGGGTGGCGCTGGCGGGGATGGGCAGGGGAAGCAGGGGCGGCAGGGGAGGGAGGCAGGGGCGGCAGGGGCAGGGATGGTGGTGGTGGTACACTGCTGGCGGGGAGGGTTATGTAATCGGCAGGGCAGGCGGCCGGGAAGATGAAAGCGCCTGCGGTGGTGGTGGGGCACTGCTGGTGGGGCATGGGAGGGTTATGTAATCGGCTGGGCGGGATGATAGAGCCTGTGGTGCGGGGAGGCCGTTGGGCGGAAGCGCCGGGCCGTACGACTTGCGGTGCCCTAATGGGGACTACCGGTTGTGTGTGGTCGGTTGAGATGAGAGGGCGTGGGCGGTTGGAGCGGGCTGTGACGTCACGGTATGGATGAGGCCGACGCCTGTGATGCCGGCGGTTAGTCGGGGCATGTGAGGTGCCCTCCCGGAAGGGGGTCGCGGCTAGTGCTCGGGCCGCATGGGGGTGGGGGTTGGGGGGGCCTGGAGGGGGTCCCCCTAATGCGCGCGTCCACGTTCCGAGTAGGCTGATGGCCACTGGCGGACTAAAAATCCACCGGGGGGGCGCGTCGCGGGGGCGCGCTCCCGGAGGCGCTTAGTATTGCAGACAGCCTCACTGTGCATGGTTAGGATGCGCCTAACATTTCCGCAGTAGGCGCATGCGTGGCGCCTCCAGGCGCCCTGCTCCCCGTGCGCCTCACCGGCGCGGGCGAGATCGCACGAGGTGGCATCCCGGTTCCAGGCGGGGCAGGGGACCCCGTAGGCCTCCCGCGTGTAAGGGGTCCTGGCATCGGCTTGGGACGACCTTGGCGGGCCGGCTGGCGGCCGCGGAGCACGAGGTGGATGGCCTGGATCCAGAGACGAAAGTCGCGGGGGCGGTGATGACATCGAGGCATACACCGTTTATGGCGATAGGATCAAGCCAGCCGTCCGGTAGGCGACCGTCGCCCACCCACGTGAATATCGTTTCGGACCAACGTCGGACCGTCGGCCACGGATGCGTGACGCAGTCGCGCTGGACGGTTAGGTTGTGGTATAGGAGGCCAGGGATTGAGTCCGAGGGGAAGACGGGGTGGGACTCCAGCATCCTGAGGGCGAGGTTGTACTCCTCGAGGGTGGCCTCCCCCCCCCCCCCTCTTGACCGCCTTCCCCTCGGGGCCGCGTTCTATGAGGTTTGTTTGTTTGTTGTTGTTTTACGTCCTAGCAACATCTATGGTCATATCAGGACGGGTACCGACTTGTGACAGTGCGCACTCATGGCGACTTTATAGTGCTATCCCACTGGGAAACCAGGCCGCCGGCACCATGACCTGGTATCCCACTCAGTCACATTATCCTGGCACTGAGCACACCAGTCCTTGCCCTATCCTAATAATGCCGAGCGCCTGGCTAGGAAGCGACAAGTATCAATTTTAAAGTCATTGGTTTGACTCGACCGGGACTCGAACCCACGACCCCACGATCTACCAGCATGGGAGACGGACGCTCTAACTCATTCGGCCATCCCATCTGGTCTCGTTCTATGAGGTCGTGGGGAAAGATATATCCCTGAGGTATACTTCTGCGGCGTCCGGTGTTCTGGGCCTCGGTGGATTCCAGGATCTCGCGCACCGCCTCGGCCGCAGAGGTAGGGCTCTGATCAGCAGTGGCGCGGGCAGTGGGCGTGAGGAGAGACCGGGAGTCGGGCGGCTGGGTCGCGGGGGCACCACGCCTCATATGCCGGAGGTAGATGGGGTGGACGTCCGGCACCGGCGTGGGCGGCGCGGCTAGTTGTCGGTGAGTCGCAGGAGTGGATCCTCTGGTGTCGAGCGTCAGTCCCTCCACGAAGATCGTGAGCCACTCCAGGACTGAAGGAGGCGGGGGCGCCAGCGCCGGTGCCGGGCATGCCCCCTGGGTGAGGAGACTCTCGACGAGTCCGGTGAAGCGCTCGATCGCGAGGGTATTCGCGTCAATGCTGGGCTGTGCTGGCCAGTGTGGAGCCACCACTATCGCTGTCTTTCGATCTTTCATGATCTTCTGCACTACTCTGGGGAGTAGAGAAAATGGAGGAAACCAGTAAATGTACATGTTCGTCCATTTGATTGAGAACGCATCCATTCTCCAATTGTCCGGTTCGGGCTCCCAGCTTACATACTTTATCAGCTTAGCACTTAAACGTGAAGCAAACATGTTAATGTCCGGAATCTACAGATCTCTGCTCATTCTAGATGGTCCTTAAATTTCCTTGATCTTAGATCGATTAGCACATTGGGATGTGTGTTATAGTCAGCCAGTTACTCTGTTGCTGAGCCCATTCCCAGATGGCCACTGCTTCCACTAGGCAATCCTCTGACTTGGTGCCTCCCATGTTTTTTACCTACGACAGTGCTGTCGTACTGTCTGTTCTGACCCTGATATGAATGTTTTTCTTTCTAGACAAGCTATTTAGGCCAAAAGCAATTGCTCTTAATTCTAATGCATTAATGTGTGTCAGTTCTCCTGGGTGCCACCTGCCCCCTGTCTGCTCAGAGTCTGTATGTGCTCCTCAACCCTGATGTGATGCGTCTGTGAACAGTTCCACATCTGGCTCTTCTCTTCTTATCTTACGGGGAGGGATTATCTAGGTTATTCTCCCACCATGTTATGTCATTGCATCCCCTTTTAGAGATCCACATTACTTCTTCGAAGTTACCCTTACTTCTCTTTAACGCTTTTATCTTGTCTCTCTCTAGGGACTTTAAGTGTATGCCCCCATACTCTACCGCCGGTGCATAAGCTACCATTAGCCCTACGAGCCCCGCTACCTGTCTTATCTTCCGGTCTCGTTTGCTTTCTGCGACCTCCTTGATCACCTCTAGCATTTTTTGTTTTTCGTCGACAGTGAGTGAGAGGCACATTTTTCTTGAATCAATTTCAAATCCGAGAAATGTCACACATTGTGTCAGTGACAGAACCGACTTTTCTCTGTTTACTTTAAACCCTAGTTCTGTGAAGGTCTCGACTAGTACCAAGATAGCTTCATTGCATTCATTCACATCTTTACTGATTACAAAGCTGTCATCCAGATATGGAAACCCTATGTATCCCAATTCACCTAACTTTGCATAGATAGGCTTCAGTAATTTTGTGAAAATTTGCTGTCCCCGTGACATCCCGTAGGGAGAGGTAAGCACATCCGGTTCAGCAATCTTTACATACTTATTCAGGATAAAAATGATCTTAAACTCAAATGGATACTTTAATGTTTTCGTCTTAGCACAAGCAAACATGATAGATGTGGCAAGGTGTGGAGGGCGGGCCCTAGCCCACATCTATCCGAGGCTTGTACCTCGGGAAAACAACAGTTATCCATCATCTGTACCAAGGTAAGATTCGTATAACTATACTATTTTACACCAAAGGTTCGTTGGGCGAACCTTTGGTGTAAAAAATCCTGGCGGACTTTCTTAGAGCGGGGTCGAGGTTTGGGGCGTTTTCTTGGCATCCATATGCTTGCCACATTTTCCACCAATCTCCACTTGTTTGAACAAGTACTGGAGCTGACCCCAAACATCTTCCCTAATCCAGTGGCTTACCCTTAAAGGGTTTCGGAGGTAGGAAAAGCATACATTCTTTCCCGTCACTGTCCATAATTTTCTTGGAGATTGCCACTTCTTTGCCTGCATCTGTGCAGACTGCCTTATAGATGTTCTCAAACCGTCTATAAGTAAAAAACGTTTACTGGAAGCAGTCAGCATCGCTAGCCCCGCATCCATCTCCTTTGACAGTGAAGAGAAAGTATTCTCAGTCATCATCCTATTAGCAATAAGTGTGATGGCAGATAAGGTAGCTGGAACTGCCTTATGGACCGTGTGCAAGCACAGTTTGGACTTCTTGCGGTTTTCGTTTAGTTTTCCCTCTGTTCTTGTGTTCGACCTTAATCTTTTTTGGCGACTTTGCCACCAATCCGGGCAAAGTTCCCAACCCACTCAGTATCCGATTCTGAGTCGGTTGTCGTACTGTCAGATGATGAATCAGACGAGGAATTTTCTTTTTAGATTTCCTTGACCGTGAACCTCGTGGCCTGCTGCGGGCTCTCGTAAACTCATCTCCCTCAGATGAGTCGATCTTTTTGTGTCTCCATTTGCAAGACGGTAACACAACTTCGACTTCATCATCCGTGGACAAGTCGGGTTGGTCTGAAGGATCCTGCCAGTGTCACTCCTGAGACGACAACACATGCTGAGTCCGTTTTGGCAGTGGCTGCTTGTCTGGGAGCAGCTCTTCGAGCTTTGGCATCAGCCGAGCCATCCTAGCGTCCAAATCAGGTAATGGTGGCTGTGAAGTTGGCGAACTCTGGCCAGTCGGCGTTTGTGACACTTTCTCTTCCTCACTCAGGTCTTGCTGCACATCTGTCTTACTCCGCTTAGTAGCCATGTTAATGGACACAGCCTTTGGCTATCAGTAACCAAGCGAAAGCATGCTTAGGGAAGTGTATTAAAAACGTATTTACACCGTTTTAATACAGGCGTTTTTTACAGCTATTAGTCGAAAGGAAATGGTACGGCGAACCAACCAGTTCCAAACGAGGGGTAGGGACCAGTAACGGTACCCGCCCACTTACGCCTTATCTCCTCACTGAGCTGTTGCTGCACATCTTTCTTACTCTGCTTAGTAGCCATATCAATGGACACCACCTTTGGCTATCAGTAACCAAGCGAAAGCGTGTTTAGGGAAGTGAATCACAACCAAGACAGTGCATAGGTATTAAAAATGTATTTACACCATTATTAATACAGGCGTTTTTACAGCTATTTAGTCGAAAGGAAGTGGTACAGCGAACCGACCAGTTCCAAATGAGGGGTAGGGACGAGGAACAGTAGCCTCCCACTTACGCCTCCTACAGAAAAGGTTGGGGAATCCTGAAGAAACCCAGGACTACATCCCAAAAAATTAAAAGGGGGGGGGGGGAATTCCGTAGAAACCCCAGGAATAAAACCTCATGTGATAGTTCCAACTCTCCGCACAACGCACGGTTAAGCAAAAAAGGAGGGGGAATTCCGTAGAAACCCCAGGAATAAATCCTGAAAGGGGGGGGGGGAGAGGGAAATTCTGTAGAAAACCCCAGGAATAAATCATAAATATCATAAAAACAGCACAATTAATCAAATACCTTGTACTACTTATTCAAATTGAATAGGAATGACTTCCATAAAGGGGGAATTCCATAGAAAACCCCAGGATTAGCTCCTTAAAATCATTACCAATGTTGACAATCAGCCAACATGGCAGTGCTCAACAACACGTCAAGCGCCGGTATTCCAACAAGTTAACCTGAATCCTCAGTTTAACTGTTCTCAATTATATCAAAAAACTCCCACAAGGTATAGTACACATGTTAATAACATTTGTGCTCATTATTTCCATAAACTAATGCAATTTATGGTGTATTTGTAGCAAATCTTGCTCCAAATGGCCGTGCTCGACAAACATGTCTAGCACCGACAACAAATACCCTGAATCCTCAGTTAATTTGCCATTTGCTCCATACAACTAGTACAAGGTATTCTGCACATGTTTAAATACAATTGGGTAAAATAATTCCATAAACTTACTGCGAATTATGGTGTATTTGTAGCAAACCCTGCTCCAAAATGACGACAACATGAGGAAGCAGAGTAAAACACACGCGTAAATAAATAAATAAACCCCATAATCATAATGTGGGATTTCAACCTATCCGGTCTGTCTACTATTCTTAAATATTTGTTAAACACCATGTTGGTTAAACCTTTCTTGACCACTTTGCCGGTGCTCGACAATGTTTCGCACCGAACTGTCAAGTACACATAACAACAAACCGACGGTCCTTGACAAAAGTTGTGCACCGGACAACGAAGCAAAAATAAAGTGAAAACTCTGACACACCCGCCAAATTAACTTGTACAACATTAGTTAACTTCGAAACCACAAAATTTAATTAATTTAACTAGCGAAAGCCCTAAGGCCAACCGCATATCGACAGTGTCTTCTCGGAAAACCCAAGATGTCAGTGCTTCGTCCACGTTCCGAACCGGAACACGAATCGTATTAACACGAATAATTCCATTAATATGTCGTAATAAAATACAAAACTTTTACAAACTAATCTACACATATTAATAAACAATCGTGTGAAATAATTCCATAAACTTACTTCGATTTATGGTGTATTTTGTAGAAAAAACTGCTCAACCTACTTACACACGTCCACCGCTTGTGAGTTCTTTATGCTAATTGCTGAACCGGATGTGCTTACCTCTCCCGAGCCTGAGGCTAGCCAGAGGATTAGTACCGAGGTAAAATATGATGTATATTTCTTTAATACAACACAAACAAGTAACTACATGAACCTATTGAAATCAATACACTTAACAGCATGAAGACTTTAAGGGTTTAATTATCAACTAATGAAATCAATAAGTTACAATAGAAATTAATTAAAATAACAAACTTATAGATAAAATTTGGATTTTGGATTGTTTGCAATCTACAAACCGTTACAACCCATTTAAACAAGAACCCCAAGATTATTACAATCAACATTTTCAAAACAAAATGCTCCTTGATATATAATACAATATATATATACATATTATATTATATATATTTTTTGTGATGAATTTACAAAAACGCAAAGCCATCGGATGATTTAACTTTAAACCACCTCAAGTGTGTATTATCTATGACGAGGTGACAATCTCTATAATAGCCTTCAGTACCCTTGTACAAATCTACACAGATCAGATGTTCAACTGCCGATACAGTCGCTTAGACACCACAAACAGGTGCGATCAGAGAAGGCAATGAACAGTTTAATTAAATCTACAAGCTTTCCTCATGCAGATGCCGGCTTGTCAATAGGACATGCGCCTTAATTGTGTAACTGGTCAGCTGGCTGCCCGCGTCCAAACTGGCTCGTTTTCGGTGTGCTGGCTCACCCGCTTTTCCCGCGACATTTCCGGTCTTCGTGTAAAATATTTGGGAATTTTCGGGGGGTTAATATTTCATGCTCTGCAGACAGGGACCTGCCGGGTACAGGCCAGGTACCTGACTGGTACCTGGTTGTATTGGTACTCTGTAGGCAGGGGCCTGCCAGGCACAGGCTGGGACAATGATATCAACCGTCCACCCCTCATGTGTTATTTGTGTAAGGGCCCACACATAGTGAGGAATTGTCCTCATAAGTTTGAATGGGAGGGAAAAGAGAAATTGCGGAATGAACAATTTAGGGATGCGCCTCAACAGTCACCAGTAGCAAATCAGGTTTCGGGAAACTTGTAAAGGCACTCGATCAGAGACCATGTGTACGATAGCTATAAAGAGGGTGCCTGGACAAGCCAGGGCAGACCATCTGTAGGTCACGAGCAGCATAGAGCACCATTCCGCAGTGGTTATGGTCAGAGACGTGCTAGAGGGCAGTACAATGGAGTAGGGCAGAATCCGTTCTATCAACATGGTTATATGAGAGGTGGTCAAGCATGCAGAAGCAATGAT
>CM059192.1:9955069-10100088 GCA_030323885.1 Branchipolynoe longqiensis | reverse complement strand
ATTTGAGCGAAAGATGTTTATTTCGCAAGAAGGGTTACAGGATATTGGATGGTGGATGCAACATATAGCAAGTTCACCAAATCCAATCCGCATGGCGGAACCTAATACAGTAATTACTACTGATGCTTCGTTAGAAGGTTGGGGAGCTCATCGAGATGGGGTCACAACAGGAGGTAGATGGCTTGATGATGAAAAATCAGACTATATTAATGCACTAGAATTGCGTGCTATTTATCTGGGCTTACGTAGTTTAGTAAAGATAAATAAATCACAGGTTAGAATACTAACTGATAATACTACTGCCATGGCATATATTCGTAACATGGGTGGAACCAAATCAAAGTCTTGCAATCAGTTATCTAAACTGATTTGGAACTGGGCACAGGCTCAACAAGTCTGGCTGACTGTAGCGCATATTCCAGGGTCACAAAATACACTTGCAGATTATAAAAGTAGAAATTTCCATGACCATTTAGAGTGGTCTCTCTCTACACCTTTGTTTAACTTCGTTTGTGAAAAATGGGGTACACCTGAAGTTGACTTATTTGCATCACGAAATAATAACAAGTTACCCTGTTATGTTTCTTGGCATCCTGAACCGGATGCTTGGAAAGTAGATGCGTTTGCTATTACTTGGGAAAATAATTATTTTTATATTTTCCCACCATTTAGCATTATCAGCCGAGTAGTGAGAAAAATCGGCTTGGAAGGGACACATGCGATACTGGTGGTGCCCGATTGGGACACGCAACCTTGGCTGCCAGCAGTTTCACAACTGGCAAAAGATCGTATACGATTCCCAAGAAAACTCGGGAATCTGACGCACCACGGACCGCTAGTGGTTCACGGCGACGTGTCAACGACGCCCCTATTGGCATTCCTTTTCTAAGGAAGCAGCTACAGCAATTTGGATTGGACAGAATTACTGAGGATAGGATAGTATCGGATGCCTGGAGGCCAGGAACTGTCAAAATGTATACAACCTATTTAAAGAAATGGGGTGTACATTGTTTGTTAATGAAAGTTAAGCCAACAAATCCAAAGATTTCACAAGTAGCTCGGTTTCTTCGTTCTCTAGAGGATGAAGGACTTTCCTTTGGATCGATTAATGCGGCGAGGTGTGCGTTATCAATTATATTACCTAGAATTGATGGCGAAACAGTTGGAAAACATTATGTTATTTGTTATTTACTTCGTTCAATTTATCAAAGGAATCCTCCAAAACCAAAGTATAGTCGGTTTTGGGATGTTTCTATAGTATTTAAGTTGTTTCAGGCTTGGCCTCACAACTCGTGGTTAGATATAAAACAGTTAGGTTTTAAGGTCGCGGTCCTGTTATTGTTAGTAACCGGACACAGAGGACAGACGATTGTTGCTTTATCCTTAACTGGATTAGAAATAGACAAGCAACAAGCTACGTTTGATTTAGAAAAATTGCTTAAATCGAACACGTTAGGTGACCCTTTATCAACGGTTCACTTAGACTGTTTTCCGAATGATCGGAAATTATGTGTTGTGTCGGCCATACGGGCTTATATATACAAGACAAAGGATTTACGTGCATCACAACAACTATTAGTGAGCTTTATAAAGCCACATAAGGCGATTTCACGAGACACACTTGCCAGATGGACAATTACGGTGTTGAAATTGGCTGGAGTGGATACGAGTAAATACTCTTCCCACTCAACTAGAGGAGCCATGGTCTCCAAGGCACGGGTGCTTGGTATTTCTGTGAAAAGAATACTAGCGCATGCAGGCTGGAAGACGGCTAAGTCGTTTGCAAAACATTATAATAAACGACTAGAAAAGCCTACCGGCGTTGCAAAGCGTCTTCTCGCCAACTAACAAGAATAGGTGAGAACAAAAATTTAGAATGTTATAATAATAAGAAAGAATGATATTAAGGATAAAAATGAATTATGTAAAGGTCTCCCTAGCCTGAGGCTAGCCTGAGGCTGTTTACCGAGGTAAAATAGTATAGTTATACGAGTCTTACCTTGGTACAGATGATGGATAACTGTTGTTTTACCGAGGTATAAGCCTCGGATAGATGTGGGCTAGGGCCCTCCCGCCACACCCTGCCACATCTATTCCGTTGGTGTACCTTTTCGGTAAAGTAATAGTATCCATTGTTTGAAAGTCATTTTTATCCTCAATAAGTAGGTTAAGATTGCTGGTACCGGACGTGCTTACCTCTCCCTAGCCCACATCTATCCGAGGCTTATACCTCGGTAAAACAACAGTTATCCATCATCTGTACCAAGGTAAGACTCGTATAACTATACTATATATATATATATATATATATATATATATATATATATATACACACATACATATATATACATACAGGCTCACTTGGCTAGGTATATGAATAACACCTCACATAATAGCACCCACCCCCCCCCCCCCCCCACCGTATATCGGAATATTTTACCATATATTACAACAATCTTGGAAATCTAATGTATTTATCTCAGAATATGACAGAAACTCGAAACCATCGCACAATGCAACTTTAACATACGTGGTGTGCTCTTTCAACAGTAATGCTAGTTTTGGATCCGTTAACATATCTTTTTATATGTTATATATTGAACTATTTGAGGAAGGTGGAAGAAAAATTATGAAAGTTAGTTTCATATTATGTATTTGAGCCTGTCTCATTTGATGATAAGTAATATGGGACCAAACTTTGTCCATTGTAACGATCAACATACTATCTGCTTATGCATTTGCTCAGATAAACTGATTTATGGTGTTTCATAATCCCAATAGAATACATATTGATTTGAATCAAATGTCCTTGTGTTTTCAGTGTACCGGTTTCTGTGCTGTTTTGTGTCAATCGTTACACAGAAAAAAATTAGTTAGCACCTTTTGAGACAGGCTCATTTACAAAAAGAGTGCACAATTAGCTAATTAGAGGGTGGGGGAATTTTTGACATATTGACAAGAATATGTGCATTTTAACATGTTGCTGTGTTTTCTCTTTTGCTGTTTTGTGTGTAATACAAGTTTCATATATAATTGCTTATTTAATAGATCCCAAATTGTGTATAATAGCAGGGATCTTTTAAATATATAATTGTTTTGATCTATTAATATTATTGTTGCAAAAATGTATATAATGCAAGTTTTCTTGTTGCCTTGCTTTATTATTGCCGCATTATGTAGAAGAAAAGTTGTCATGTGTAATGTGTGTATTACAATGCACAGGTAGTCTGCTCCATGAAAGTAAGCAGGAGATAAAGCTATTAAAGCAGCGGAATGGCGAGCTGGGAGACCGACTTGGAGAGCCGCTGACCGCCACCTCGCTAAGCCAATCAGCGCTCTCCTCGTCCTTCCACATCCCGTCCATCGCAGAATCCGTCAGCGCACTCCCCTATGAGTCGCGGGAGGCGCTGGAGCCGGAACGGACATCCGGGCATTTCTCAGTCGCCTCCAAGGACTCTGAGCTCGGCGACATGGAGGTTGTGAACCGGGACGCCGTCGTAACGCCGCCGATGCCGGACGACATGCGGGTTGCGTCGGGTGTGCCCGAGTCACTGGAGATCGACCCGTATGATCTTCATATTGTGGAGAATCTGTTCAGCCTCCAGCATTTGACCGGTGGGAAATCCTCGAACCAGAACCCGACAGCGGACCACTCACAGAGAGCCTCCAGTGTCAGCTCTAATGGCGACGTGAGTTGGGCTTCTTGTAATAAGCAGAGCTGTCTTTATCAGAATATGTGGATTATTATTTGTATGCCATATGCTACCTCTTGTATTCAGTATTTGTGCAGAATAATCTGACACTGGTGCCACATATGTGGGGTTTGCCTCACTAATCCAAGTTCACAGCTTCTCCCAGCCTACGATGATGAAACTTTACCTAGTGCCTAGTCCGATGAAGCATCACATTTTCAAAACCAAAACAATTATCCAGAATTGATTCTACATACCTAACTTAGATACTGTTGCACTTATTAAGCATTTGTTGCCACATAGAAGGGAATACTGATATAATTTAATACAACCTATTACTGCTGAAGCTTATGGTGTCAGCATTTTGGCATGTTTGCTAAAACTAATTTAACATTGTTTACAATTCAAATGCCTCAAAACTTAGTCAATTAAAATAAAAGTTAGTTCAAACTAAAATAAGGTAGACTGTAACAATCAATTTAATGGATTCATCTCGTAAAAATGACAAAAACTCAAACCATCGGACTATGTAACTTTCAGTAGGACTGATTATTCCCTTATCAGAGAATACCCCCAAGTTGCTTGTGTTGTTGATCTTTGAGTAATATTTATGTGTGCTTGTTTTCTTTACTGTCCCAGGCTTCATCATCGGTAGTGCTGATTTCCCCAGACGACCTCTCCAACCTGGCCCCGCCCTTAATCCCGACACCTGGTCCACGTGGTGAAGGACCTGGTCCACTCGTCAACCAGGTGGCCTACATCTCGGAGGTGTTAACCCGTTATGCCGGCCTCAGCTCTCCTTCGGAACTGTCCGATGCAATGGCCAAACTCGCCATCGATGTTCTTAAGATTGAGAAGGAACTCCGCATGAAGCAAGTAGGTTCTGAATCTGAATTAATATAAATATAAATTCAGAACAGAAGCGGCAGAATTATTTACCAGAACATACATTATTACACGTGTTACTTTGATACAGGGGCCCTTTCTGCTTGGCAGACCGGATGAGATGGCTGAATTGGTTAAGTGCGCCCACTGGCTTCCAATCAAACCAATGACTTTCAAAATTTATGTATACGCAGCGCTACCTAGTCTGGCGCTGGACATGACTATGATATGGCAATAGCTGTTTGGCTCAGTATCAGGATAATGTGAGTGAGTGGATATCATGTCGTGGTGCTGGTGGCCTAGTCTTGCAGTGGGATAACCTATGAAATTGCCATGAGTGCGCACTCACAATATGACCTTAGATGTAAAGTCCCAAACAACAAATAACATTTATGTTTGTTGAATGACTAGTGTTCCATAGTGAATTAGCAAAATAGCATCATAGATGCGCAATAAAAAGTAAAAGATGTGATTGGTCATACTAATATAATATTAATTCTTACTTCATCTTCCAAATACTGGAAGTTAAGTATCCGGGGAGAGGATAAGTCCACGCATGCCAGAAGTAGCCTCAGTTAGAAACTCGGCAGCGGAGAAGCGACAGCGAGTTGGAGGAGGATTACCCTTAGAAGGTGAGTTAGACCATAGGAGGACGTCATTGAGTTGTATAAACACAGATTACATTTTCGTAATTGTGTTGACTGATTGTGCTGTTAATTGAACAGACGGGAATAGAATAATAGTTACTTATGTGATGCATTGTGTCGTTGCAGACGACGGTGACAGTAAGACTGCGGGAGTCGGTGTGTTGTGACACTCTTGGTCGGTTCGAACACGCGAAACGACACGAAAAGTAGACCGTGTGGTCGCATTACTGAATAAAAATGGCAAAAATGATGACAGTTGAAGATCAACAGCCAATCTCACTACATTGTTTAAGTGAATCCTAGAACGATGCTTCAGAGACTACAAAATGTAAGCTGAGGCCTAAGAAAAGCAAAATGGCGGGTTACCCAAAAACAAAGATGCAGTTGAAACACCTAGAAGTAGGTCAGGCGCCAACAGAATCTACATCTTCTCCACATGGCTGATTTCAGAAGGATGTATGAGGAGATGGTTATTCTTAGAGAGGAAGCAAAAGAACATCGTCTAGAATCAGAACAGATGCGTGATAGAGCGAAATTGGAGGGCGAGAAAGACTAGGCATCATTGCGTGACATGGCTGAAAACCAAGATGGTGGAGTGAGCTATTTGGGAGACGCTGGAGGTACTTGGGAAGTCTATGAGGAAGATGGTGATGAATATCAACAAATAGATGATGACGACGATAAGGATTCCATGATGAGTACTACTGAACAATTGTTAGCGTTAAAATTTGGCATGAGCGTTCAGAAGGGAAATGTTACAAATAAGGAGGTGAAAGTGCACATGAGTAAAGTTTCACCGTTTAGCAGCTTTAGAAGGCCGCCACTGCCAACCCCAATACCAGCTGAGGCGGCACAAGCCCCGTCAACAACAGCGACTACGGGGAGGGTGAATCGAGTACACCAACAGTTAAGCCAAGGCCAAGACGTGAATTTAAGCTGGACACAGAACTCCAGGAAGGTGCACTGCTATCGGAGCTACAAGAAGTATACAAGAAAGTCGAGAAGCCTGTGACATCACAGATTACGATAAGTGAGAGTATGGTGGGCGCCATACATTTCTACGGCGGCCCGAATGAAGTCAGGATGAAACATCTTAAGACGATTAGAGAAATTTCTAGGAACTACACCGGACTGGTAGATGTTTCAGCGGCAAGGGTACATGCTCTAAATGAAGAAATTAGGTTCGCAGAGACCAGAAAAGAGGGAGAGTGTGCCTTCCTGACAGCAACAAAGGGGATTGTTGGAGTACTTACGGCGATAACCCCAACAATGGACATAATTCTGCAACGTGGACGGCGGATCCAGAGTTAGATGCGCAGGGACCCCACATGTTGAATGTGATCAAGTTACTGGTGGCTACTCACAGCCAGGTGAGCCTGGACAGAAAGCTAAGTGTCAAGAACGTAGTTCATTCAAGACTGGGGAAGGAACTCATACAACCAAAACGGGACGTGTATGGTGATACTTTTAGATTATATGTAAAGGCGATGGTTGAAGGAAAAACAAACAATTCTCGCCGTGAATATGGCCTATGCTGCTGATACGGCGTAAAGAAACCACCAATCAATCAATCCAGAACCCACAGAATACCTATTCGGCGAGAACCTGGGAGACAAAAACAAACAGTTATTAAAATCGGTCAAAGCTTCGGATAACTGGATGAACAATTACATGGCGTACCGAGGCAAGCGTAGGACTGGCTTTGACCAGCAAGGACGTACTGGTGCACCCTACAACAAATTCAGAGGAATTGGAAGATTTAGACCAAGAGGCATGAGAGCGATGTCAAGCTGGGGCTCAAGGCAACAAGCACCCAAGAATAGATTCGGCAGAACAAATGAAGAGTATGCACAGTACGGGAACATCCCAAACTCCCAATGAGGAACGAGAGGCAGGGGAACCACGGGGCGGGGTTTTCCGGAGTGAGGCACCCTGTCCAGGTGGGTGGACCTTATCGACTTAATTTCGGGTAAGGGAATTTACTATATATAGTTTTTACAGATATATATGTATATTTATATTTACATTGCGTAAAAAAGTAAGCTAGTCATAATGTCTTAACAAAGCCCAAAATCCTGTTTGGCTTCAGAAAATACAAATAAGGAAAAGTTTGAAATAGTATGTAGGTTAACTAAAATTGAGATATAAAACTCATGATAGAATTACTATCAAGAGAATCGGTCAAAACTACAACATATGGATATTAAAAAATAAGAACTATACCTAAAATAGATTTAAAAGTATATGTGATCGATGTAAAATGTGTGTTATGTACCCAGTGATATACATATATAGAAAAATTTGAAGTGAGGCAGGGAGACCGTTAGTGCTGGTTCCCAGGCAAGGGGAGGAGAGAGTGCCCAGTTACAGGGGGGGGGGGCCTGCTGAGAATAAGGGGTGTTGGGAAGCGATCAGGTGCCCAGAAGGAGCACCGAAACATTTAGAGACTATTCTTTATTTATATTCACATAATCACTTATATAGCAAATAAAATTAAGGGAAGTTGTGGATGTAACTTCCAGACACGACCCTAAGGTCGGGGGGAAAATATTTAGAACGGTAGGACCATATATAATTAAATAAGAAAAGGTGTGGTGCAAGAGGAATACAATTGAGAAATTAGTTACATGGGAGGCTTCTAGTCAAGAACCTCACACCAGCAAACACTCGAGTATGCCTCCATGTGTGTATTTTTTAAATAATACAGGGAAAGTGGGAGGTAAACTAAGGGTTTACACTGAAAAATCACCTACACATAAAAAGTAGGGATTTATAGGGATACAAGTTAAAGACTTTAGCTTCTGGAAAATGTCGAAAACTAAAATAAAAGAATACCTGTCAGAATAAATTTTGAAGTAATTCTGAGAAAACACATACACACATCTCTCCCTGTCTCATGAATAAATAGTGAGAATTAAATATTAATAGATCTCTCTCTGGCAACCTGATTCCAGAGGCTGTTTCCAGATGTCTGTTATCCATCAAGTCGTTTGAGTGGGGCCCTTAACTGACTGATGAAGAAGGTAAAAAAACATGCATGAAAAAGGAGCTGACCTGTTTACCTTTTTACTGACTACTGTTGATTTAGACTTCATTTCTACTACTCTCTCTGATATGGGATTGGTACGAGGACAACTGATGGGAAAGAGAATTTCTGAAAGGACAACAAAGAAAGACTGACTAACGAGGCTGTTGTTGATTTGGAAAACTTCAAGCCAGGGGAAGGGCTATCAGATAAATTCACCATCCAATGGATAAGAACACTTTCTGGAAGCAATAAATGTGATCAAGTTCTGAAAAAAGTATGAAGAAACTGATGTCATCTTACACAACACTAAGGGACAAAAGAGGTGGCAATGCTGAAATGATGTCAGCTTTTCTTGCAGCAACATTTGTTTGTAGTTCTTCCAGAAACAGAAGCCTCAACATCAAAGAAATCAGAGGAAGATTCCAGTTCTCCAAGGAGAAGTTGAAGCTACTAGAGCAGATATCTGCATTGGAAACAGAGAATAACATATTGACAGAAACCGTTCAGGACTTAATTCGTGACAAGACGGTGCAAGCAACACAAATTATTGAAAATCAAAGACTGACAGCAGATGTTAGAAAGCTGAAGGTAGTTGTGGCCGAACAGATGCAGAAGCTGCTTGATATGAAGCCTGAAAAATTGTGCCACTTGAAAAGGGCTATTGTCAAGTTAAGGGCAAAAGTAAATGAAACCGAAGCAAAGGGAAACAGGTACAGCCAGCTGAAGAAGGAACACCGGATCCTCAAACAAACGATGGCTAGGCAACAACAGAGTCAGCTAAGGGCGATGAGGAGAGCTAACATGTGTCTCAAACTGCTAAAACAAGAGCAGGAAGTTGAACAGGATGCTTTCCAATCACAAGCTGAAAATGTTCTAGAAAATGTACGACCTGTAGTCAGATGTTGTGAGAACAATCGTTTCACGGATCAAATGCGAAAAAACAATTATGCACTTGCAGAGTAATAGAAATGTTTCTGCAGGAAAGTGTGGAGAAGTGATCAAAGTTGTGGCAGACAAGTTGTTTGGTGTTAACTTTCCTGATCAAGATCTGCCCTGTCTGCAGACAGCCATTAACATTGCTGATGAAGGTCATGTGTTAGTGAAGATGCAGACTGCAGAAAAAATGCTGGAAACAGACAATTTTACTATCCATTGTGATGGTACGTCAAGAGGAGGCAAGAAAATTGTTGGACATCAAATAACCCTGGACAATGGAGATATGCTAAATTTAGGCTTTTCAATTGTTGCTTCTGAGAATGCTACTTCTCTGCTAGACTTGATAACTCAGCTTCTGAGAGAGATCGTAGACCTGTACTGTGATGGCCGAGAAGAGGATAGAGACCAGACATTGCTGTCAAAGATGACTAGCGTAATGACCGACAGGGCTGCTGTCATGAAGTGTATGGATGAAAAGCTGCTCAGCTTCCTGAAGTCAGAACTTGGACAGACTTCAACCCTCCACTTTCTCCACCGCAATGCTCATTTTCTGTTAGGAATGAGTCATTCATGTGAAACCGTTTTGAAGATGAAAGAAGAACTTGTCAAGACAGTTGGAATGCTGGGCATGGATTCACTAGCAAAATTCCAGCGGTTTCATAAAACGGAGACAGCAACAGCAAGGGTAATTAGATTGACCAGTGATATTACGGGTCCCAGAGGTGACGAAAAGAATGGATGCAGGGCAGAGTGGATTGCATACTGTGCAGAGATTGGATTAATGAGCCACATGACAAATTACAGATCAAACAGATTTAATTGTTTTTTTCAAGCCGCTGCAGCCATCATCCCACAACTATGGCCACCTTTCCCACACCAATCTGAAGATTGAAAGCGTTGCAGCAGATCTGAAAGATGAGTCACTTCTTGCCCTGGTGTGTGCTATTGCACTGATGTTCTTGCGTGTCAGTGGACCTTTTTTTCAACTGGTACAAAGCAGTGTAAAATATGTTGACTTCCACATTTACATTCAGAAGATGGAGGCATGTTTTGACAGGTGGCGTGAAGATGCAAGTGACCTTCTGAACCTGAGTTTTGATGGAGTGTTCAGTGGCGAGTTTGAGCTAGACTCTGACATGGCAGATGCTGTATACCAGTATGCAACACAGCATTCAACAGCTGTTCAGGCAGGCCTTGAGTACATCATGCGTGAAGTGCTTCTTGTCACCAGACGGCAGCTGAAGGACTTCCTCTATGAAGGGACATTTGGCATTGAACTCCCTGCTCATGTCCAGGAAGAACTAGATCATTGTCCTCTGACAAATTTGATGGGGGGAGAACATCTTTGGTGAAATGGACTTTGATATGAAAAAACCCAGAAACAGCTCTTTCCACCACAGGACTTCCACCCAAATAATGAAACACAACAAGACGACAGGCTGGCTTAACAGCAAAGATACAAATGAAGCACACCAACTTCTGTTCACGGCACGCAGAAGGGCCAAGCAGCTGCGAAAGCAACACAGGCAGCAGGAGAGACTTGTTCTGCAGAAAGTCCAAGACATGCTTCGGCAGAATGAACAGATTAAGCGACTAAAACGGCACAAGCAGCGGAAAGACAAGCTACCATAATTCGACGAGTTGTGGCCCAAGGGGGTCCATGCAAATGTCCAGCTGATGTCACAAGGCTTCTCACCAAACTTGGCCAAGAAAGAAGAGGAAACGGTAAAATTGGAAGTGCCCTTCAAGATGAAATACGCTACCAAAAGCAGATACTAAAGAAAGGTGGAAATTTACGCGTGGCTGGTACTGTTGATGACCTTGAAGAAGCTTTGAAGAACCACTTCAGGGGTCAGTGTGAAATGCCTGCTTCTCCGCAACCTCAGCAACCCTTCAATGACAGCTCTACTTCCAGCGAAGAGGAAAGTACCCGCAAGCGGAAATGTTTTGAGCCTGATGGCAGAGAAGAGGATGTAGATGCAGTTCCCTTTGTCTTCTCAAGTCAAGGAGAGTGGATTGCAGTCTACTATGACGTTTTATGTAGGCTAGCTGGTAGAAGTGCACAGCAAAAAAGAAGGCACAGTGCAGTACTTGACGAAAACCAAAGGACGCTACGATTATTTCAGATGGCCAGAAGTTGAGGACATTGCCAAGACTAGCATAGAATTTGTATTTAGATCTAGTTTTGATGTTGTCCCCATCAGCAGTGATGGCAGAGTATGGAAAGTGTCTTCGGTTGATGAAATATCTGAGGCATATAATCGTATCAAGGCACACACATTAACAGAATAAAACAGCTGCAAGAATGTAGCTATTGACAGCTCGCGATGCCTAAAAGTGAATTTTGTCTTTCTCTGATTAGTTAGAAAATTGTGTCATCATGTAGGGATTTTAATTCTGGTTATTTTGGTATAAAGATTGCAGTGATATGACAATTAGGACGGGAGTTCTGCTATTTTTCTTAATTTTACTGAATTTATTATTGGTGGTTGCTGGAAATTAAGGAATTTAACAAGTTTGACATGAAATTTCAGAAAGAATAGTAACACTGATGGTCTGTAAGAAATTGAGCTTCTTATTTGTACTATAGAGAATGAGATTCTTTAATATTGAACAGATCATATGCAAAATAGCTTCCAGGTGGGACCCTAAAAACCAAGATTTGGCTAATTTGGAAATGTGCACAAATCGGGGTAACAAAATAAATCTTTAAACACTCATAACTTTGCAGCTATTCAATCGATCTAAATGATTTTTATATCATTGAGATCCGATTTAAAAGGCCTGTACAGATATCACTTTGGAGTACCTACTCCTAGCCAGAACATTGGAAGGGTATAACATTGACAACAAAACTCTTCAGTACTTTAAACATACTTGGCGAAATTCAACCAAAAAGAACTATCTCACACACATCAATAGATGGGCCCTGTGGGCATTAGAAAATGATGTAAAAATGTTGAACCACACCAATGGAAATGTACTTAAATACTTAAGAACCTATTTTGAGACGGGAGTGGGGTACGGTGCGTTAAATGCAGCCAGATGTGCATTAAGTTTGATATTACCAAGATCAAATTGGAATACAATAGGTGAGCACTACCTTGTGAAGTGGCTTTGTAAAAGCTGCTATGAGCAGAGGCCCCCACAACCCAGATACAACAGTTTCTGGAGTGTGGAGGTGGTGTTATATTGGATCGTAGGTTTACAAAACAACGATATGATGAGTGTGAAATTCCTTTCTTATAAAGTTACCATCCAACTGCTTTTAGTGTCATCACAGAGGGAACAGACTATCCTAAATTTGACGGTGGATAGGATGAGAATAGTGGATTCAGTAGTATTCAAAATGAGCAAGCTTTTGAAACAATTAGGCCAGCCTTTGGACTCGATAAGATTCTATTCTTACCCAACCAATAGAAAGTTATGTGTGGTGAGAGCGATAAAATGATATATAGTTAGAACAGCAAGAATTAGAAGGCAGAATACACAAATGTTGTTGTCCTACATAGGCCTACATGAGCCATCTTGAATTCTGAAAAGCCTATATAAGTCAATAAATTGAAGAGTCTCATTCTCTTACTTTTCACTCTTAACCTGTTTCCTTCATTACCTGTAGTGCTTTCATTTGACTTGTCCACACCACCAGCCGGCACGTTTACAAAATGGCGACCACGACTTGAGAAACTACCGAGATTTGGTTAGTAGTGACTACATTGACTTATTGAATAGTTTCGGTGTGTTTCGGTAGCATTTTCTTTTTATTTGTAATATAATACTACACATTTATATTTCTTTATTTAATTGTTAGTTGACTGCTGGTTATTTGAACGCACGTGGTGTGACTTAAACGCACGTGGTGTATCATTTTTGACAATTAGGGCTAGTACTACAATCATTTTTTAGAAACTATATTACATACGTAGTGTTTTTATTTCATTTAATTTGATATGCTATTTTAAATTCTAAATTTCTTGAGGTAGAGAGATTTAAGGACTGTGACAGACTGCGACTGGTGGGTAGTTGGAGTGGATAGGTTGTTTTTGTTCTATTTGATTCTCTATTCTTTTTACTTTTTGCAAGGAATAAATTAAATTAAATTACTTTGTCGACGAATTTCCGACGAAAGTGTCTTTTCTTAAGAGTTACATTAGTCTTTGACGTTGATATTACTGTAATATTACTGTTTTATCGCCTGTCTGAAGCCTCGTGTCACCATTAGAATTGTTTCATTTTCGGACTACTTTCGGTAATTTCCTTTAACCTTGGAGTAAATTAGAGCGTATTAATACATACGGAGAGAGACTTTTCACTTTTCCACTACATTACAGGTAAATTCTATCGGTTGGATACAATTCTTTAACTCTATTTCTACCGCGCTTTACGCAACACACTAAATTTCCCATTGACCCGCTACAAGGAGGATTTCAATAGCGTGACAAATATTTGACTTGTGGTAAGTTATATATTTTATTTAAATACAGTTGTACTACATACTACACACTATACATTCACAATGCCTGTAACACGATTAAAAGAAGATTCTTTACGTGAACAATTTGGGTTGTGGTTAGAAAACCAAGTAGATTTGGGAATTTTGAGTGAAGATTGTGATAAATTGGAAGCATGGACTAAGTTTATGGCAGATAGTATAGAAAACATAGCTGAAAAAAATGAAGAAAGGATTCTACAGGTTACTGAACATGCTGAAGCTGACTATCAAAGAGAAGAACGTGAGTTAGCTAGTCTAGAACATAAAAGTAATGAAACCAAAATAAGAGCTCTAAAAGCATATGGAAAGTCTGTGCCTATGCTAGATGGGACTGACAGAGGTGCATTAAGAGAGTGGGTAGATCTTATTGAGAGGATTGGGGTTCTTGCTGACGTGTCTGACTTAGACATAATTCGGTTTGCACTTTCTAATGCAACGGGCACACTGGATGAAGTGTTATTCACTGCTTTCACAGCTAAAGGTGCTAGGTCATGGGATGATATTAAAGAAGAAATTGCTAAAACTTTGTTAACTGCAGATGAGAAAACGCACTTGAAAAGTATAGTAATGACTATGGTACAGAATGAGGGTGAGACAGTGGCAGCATATTGCCAACGGTTTAAAACTGCTGCAAGTAAGGGATGGAAACTACCTTCTGCTACCTTGGGGACTGACACCTTTGAAATTTTGCTATCAAGGTTTCTTGATTCATTATTAGATGACAACACTATGTGGTACGTAGAAACCAATAGACCAAAATGATTAGAAGAAGCTTTCACTCTTGCTACACTGAGTGATAGGTCTGTATTGAGACAGCAACGACATGCTCAATCAAGACTAACAGATTTAAATATGACTACTCAAATGGATAGTCTAAACTTTAATTCTTCTAAATTGTCGAAAAGTGTTCCTACTGGGAAGGTTCAGGCTAGTTCAGAGATATCAGAAGACACTCAGGCTCTGAAGTCGCTCCAGAATGAACTAAAATCACTAAGAAAGTGTGTTGAACGCCTAACGGTATCTGAGAATAAATGTACACGTGCAGAAATTCATTCAGTAAACGTTGCGCCAGCATATGGTGGCAATTCTTATGCACCGGGCAGACGTCTTGAGTCGCCGCGCGTAAACGTAGCATCGAAAAGTCAATTGACGAGTACATCTAAAAATAAACCCAGTTCAGTCCGAGAGCACACAGTAAAGTATGCGCTGTCAAAGCAACAGCGAGGAAGCAATGGCAAAGCGACGCCGACTGCTCACATGCAGTGGTCGGCTACTAAAATAGACCACGTGTATCAACCACAGACACAGCGTGCTAGTCGTAATGCTTTGACTTGTTATGTATGTAAGGAACCGCATTTGATGAGAAATTGTCCGCATTTAAAATTACTGCGTAGTAACATTAGCTCTACTGTTTCGGGAAACTAAACAGCGCACTTGATACTCGTCCGAGTATTGATATTGAATTTAATCAGGTGAAATTAACTGGTCTTGTAGACTCAGGTGCGGCTAAAAGTCGTTAGTGTGACGAAATTTAGTTCTTTTCAGTAGCTAAACAGTTTAAACTCAAAGTATCGAGTAACACCTCGTTTTACGTCTCACCCCGTAATCCGTAGGCGTACTAACTCTTAACTTAGACAAATAGAAAAGTCAATGGTAAATAAATGAAATTGTTATTTGTTAGTAAGACATCCAGTCACCACCAGTGTACTTTTTTCGCTCTATGTCCCGATAGAATAACAATACATTAGTACATGGCACCATTTTCCACTAAAGCATCCGCTTTCTTTGCTTAATCCGCCAGAAATGCTCCGTAGCATTTGGTAAGCAATAAGTGTCAAATTTACTTTATTATAGCAATGCTACTACGGTGTCAATACCATTCACTGTATCTCTGTAATACAACAGTATTTAGTAACTTAATTAGTGGCGTAACTTACGATACAACCCGTTAATTTTGGCGCTAATTTAGTAAGGAACATAAATATTTCTTATGACTAAACCTCGAAAACCCTGTTGATTAGCTTTGGAGCTGACGACTTGCGCTAGTGTTAATATTTGCTTCGTATTAACGCAATGGTTAGCCATGGCGCAATCGTTATTTATTAGTGGCGCAGCAACAAAGAAAGTTTTTGGCGAATGAGCCGAAGCACTCAGACGTCTGCGGATTCGCCGATCCTTCCGCAGTGTTCTTTGCTGTGATTGGTCAATTCTTTTATCTGACGTCATACTACCAATTATTGGATCCACCCTCCGCGCTTGCTGTCGCGTAAGTGGCCCAGCACCAATTTCTCTCGAATGTAATACTTTAGGTTTTATTTTTGTTTTATTCACTAATAATTCATTAGTGCATCAATTTTGATCAGAAATAATCGGATCGAAAGGCAAAGGTTGCGAAATACCTTTCCTTCGTTCAGTTCTAGTTAATCGTGGAGCAATATCATCCCAAATGATTTTAGAATCAACTAATTTAACTTTATCACGGTTAACAACTTTACGATCGTTATTAGGGCCTACCACAGTTACTACTGAACACCGTGATCTAACGACTATGTAACCTGGATCGTATTTCCTCTCCAAAGGTCCAGATTCATTTATAAACAAAACTACTTTATCACCAGGAGTTAGTTTTACTGCATTCGCCTTTTTCCTCAAGCGAGCAACATTATAATTGCGACTTTCTTTACGATTTTGCACAGCTTTAGCTAAAGCTATATAGATCATCTACACGATAGGCTAAGTTCGAATCAATCGTCCCCGTCGATCGATATAGTAAAGAACTATGCTTCGTACCTGGATGTCTACCATAGGTTAGAAAGAAAGGCGAATAGTCAGTGCTATCAGAAGGTACAGTACGATACACATATATCACATCAGGCAAATAGGTTTCCCATAGACTAGCATGAGAATTAACTAATTTCCTCAAAATGCTTTTTATAGTCCTATGGTATCTTTCCACCATACCATTTGACTGTGGATGATAAGGTGTCGTATGCCTTACTTCTACACCTAATTCAAAACCAGACACCGATGAACTTTTTATGGGCTAATAAATTTATTAAACAGGCTTAATAAATTTTTACACAGCCTTGTAACCTACACCTTTGTGACCAAGTTAGTACATCAGCTTTTCTCAATAGTACAATTGAGCCTATTTGCTTTACCTACTTTTTATCTACTATCAGGCAGTACAACCTGAGAATTATTGTTTATTTTGATCTCTTTACTTATTTGCAGCTTTATATAGGTGAGGATCTCAATCATTACTATATTTTCCATTACTTATTTGCAGGACATATTCTTGATTATACTATCAATCATATGGATTCAGTTATTCATTTCTGTGAAGCGCTTGAAAATTGAAGACATGAGGCAGCAGCTAGGGCAGATCACGGTCACACAGTCAGCTTGCATCCGGCACACTCACACACACTAACCCTTTTGTATCATACAGCAAACATTTATGTCATGGGTCATAGGGACCATAAGCTCTCAGCCAAATTGGGACAGGAGAGCTAATGGTCCCAACCTACAATATGTCTTTATTCACATAGTTAAACACACTGTTGGACTTCCATCTCCCAAGTGCTTTTATGCACTCAAGCGGCATTCCCACCCGTGCATACTCATGAGCTCCCCCTCGCCGTAGACTATGACATGTCACTAATGGCCACCAGGGAAGTCCAGACGCTTTCAATGCAACTTGCATGCACTTGTTAAACAGTTGGGCAGTCAAGGGGTCCTCATTAGACATCATGAATGCTGGGGCGCTGTCCTGCACTGGGACGTGACGGACGTAATTGTTCCATGCTCGAACTGGGCAGAAGTCAGTACTTGCTACGTGCGGCAGTTCGATGCTATATACATCCTCAGGTTTGTGTGTTGTCTTCGTGCTCCTGACTGTTATCGTCAGGTGTGTGTCGTGCGCCGTGATATCACCGCGGAGCAGCTTGTGACCGCCATCCCCCGATACCTCGGAATAAAACAAGTTTGACTGTCTTAGCAAACATAGATATCCTATTAACAATGCAATAATCAACACCAGTCCATCATCTCCGATCTTTCTGAATTTTATAATTATCAGTTTAATATGTTTAATCGTCAGTGGGTAAGCCCTATTTACAGTATTATTCTTTAACTTAAACATACCACTTTTAATTAATGACATCGCATAACAGTCAAATGATGCTGTATTTCCTCTCAACAGTCTAACCCATGTTCATGCTCCACTCATGTAATTTCTTATTGCTCCTCCGGTCTTGAATTTATCATTTAAATACAAAGCGTATGACATTACCGTTTTAAGGTTGGGTCTCTTAGGGTCGTCTTTAATGTTACTACAGAACCTTAAATACTCCCTAAATTGCACCCCTTTATTCCTCCAAGTGCCCTCTGATAATCCTGCCGAGAAGTACACGCTAATGCTTCCCACTAATGCGTGGTTACCACCTGCAAGTTGATAAAGGCAAAAACAAGAAAATTATCAACGAGCAGTGGAACATCACAACAGCAAATCGAAAACATCATACGAATGCGAAACATGTATTTTAGTCAACTGTTTGGCCTGACACAATTTATCAGCAAGTAGCCTAGATTTAGTATAAAAAAACAACCTACTTAGGGCATCCGCCAATACTAGATCCTTTCCTGGCTTGTGAATGACCTGTACCTGGCAGCTGTGAACAGCAGCAAATTGCCATATCTCCCTGGCACAGGCACACAAGACAGGATCTTTACCAGCACCAGCGGACAACACCTGTTGGGAAGCTGCATTATCTGTGTTGATGATAATATGAACATTTTGGGGATCAGAAGGCGCCAAATTTTTTAACGCTACCACTAGATTTATCGCTTCCAATTGGGCAATATGGAAACCATGACTTAGAAATGCTTTATCATACAAACTAGAGTAGAAATTAGTAGCACTGAACGCTCCCCCACCCTGCAATGAAGAATCACACTCGATGACCCATTTTTTCTCCGGGAAATGGTGGAGCAACACCAGCCTATTATGTCCTTCTGCATAGCGCAAAAACCATAATATATCTTTAACCAATTCAATAGTAACTCGTGTTTTGCCTATAAAAGGGGTGGCTCTAAGAAATTCTAAAATCCTATTCATAAAAACCCGCGATGCCACAACACATTTCGAAATGAACTGTAAACGTCCCACCAGCCTCTGGACATTTTTCCGAGTAACCGCCATACCCACAACCCATTTTTTACACTCTAATAAAATATCTAAAAGTTTCTCATTTGGAATTCTAATAAGCATATTTGATGTATCCAGTTCATAACCAAGCCAGACCAATTGTTTAGTCGGGGGAGAACATTTTTTAATGGATAGACTTAGTCCCAAGAAATTTGTCAAATTTAGAATAAAGTCGTATGCTTGTTGTGCCTTAACCAGGGTACTCTACACCAACAAAGTCGTCTAAGAAACACACAGTGAAAAACCCCTTTTTTCTCATTAAGTAAACTACAGCCTCTGTAGTCCTAGCACATGCCATACTCGAGGTCCTGCAGCCGAACGGAGGAGCTATGTCAAAATAAAACCGCTGGTTCACTTTGATTCCGAACAAAGGCACACTTAAGGGGCAGGTTCTTAATTGTCTGTACGCCCTCGCCAAGTCAATAGACCAAAGAAAGCAATTTTGTCCCAACTGAGTTACTTGTTTAGCTAATGTCATTATAGTAGGCAAATGATATTTATATTTCTTTCCTTGATAAAAACCCTTAATTATCCCAGCATTAACACTGCGCCCCTCTGGATAGCTAAGGTCTACAATGATTCTACGTTCTGCAGTATTTTTCTTGGGGCGGGTCATAATAGGACTAATTTGGGCCCACGGAGAGAAAGGAGGAGAATCAAATGGGCCCAACAATGCATTGTGAGATAGTTCAGTACTTACATACTTGTCGATCCAAAATAAATCTTCCGCACTGCAAGTATGATTACAAACCGACGCAGTAGGGACAAAATTACCAGTGAAATTGGATGGCCAGCCATATTCTAGAAAGTCAACCAAATCAGTATCGCAATAATCAGTTAACAATTCCCTCCAATGATGTATGACCAGACCAGAAGGGACCGGTACTTTAGCTTCTAAGTAGTTCGGCAAACCAGTACTCCGTACTGCTGGTTTTGTCAGTCTCACTTCCTCAAGTCAAATAAATATATAACAAAAATATATATATTATAACTTTTCAGCCGTGCTGATTCCAGAATAACAATTGAACATAAATGCATCTATCTGTCTTGAACATGGGGTTACAGACAAGCCAGTTCTGGCCCGGAACATATGGATCAGAAAGTCATTCCCCTATAGGTCATATTGTTGTCAGCACTACCACCAGTTACTTAACTCCTCGAGCTCTGCAGCCCTGCTGGATATTAGTCTCGCTCCCTCAAGTTAAATATATGAATGGTCATCATACATAACGATTTTTATAGGCCCAACTGCTCATAGTTCACCTCTCAAAAATTCAAATATGTATATGAAAAATTAATAATCAATTTTTAGGTACAACTGTCCACAGTTCACCTCAACAAATTTGATCATTTTTTTAACAAAAATAAATGTTGAAGATCATATCAAAAAAACTTTATATATTAATTCATCTTATAGCTGAGATTTGTACAATCTCGCTCTTGTAAAGTGAAACTAATATATTTATTAAAAAAATTGGAAATCCTTATGATTATTTCAGCTGACCTCCCAATGAACAGTCGCCTTTGTGAAAATAAATTAGTTCATTCAATACCCTAGGCATTACTGGTACCTCCCCAGGCATCTTCTCCACTTGATAAGCAGTAGAAAGCAAATCATGTCTCGCTCAGCAAACAATAGGAAGAAAAAAAGGAAGAATCTTGCAGATCACTTCATACTAAATGAAGATCTCCACGTCTTAGACATTCCTATGAATCTCCAGACGTTCACTAATGTTTTTTGCTTAACAGAATATTCTTTAAGCGTTTAATATAGAATCAAACTTCCACAAGAGTAACCATACTGTAAACGTGCCGGCTCCTATAACTTATTTAACTAGTAATAAATGTAGTTTTGAATGGACTATGGAATGTGAAATTGCATGGAATGAGTTGAAAACACTATTATTAGATTGTGTACTGTTGAAATTTCCTGATCCTTTTAAACCATATAAGCTGTATACAGATGCTTCTGAGTACAGTTTAGGGGCTGTATTGGTGCAGGAGGATGAAAATGGAATAGACAGACCAGTGCATTTAATCAGTACTAGATTTTCTCCTGCTCAACGTAATTATCCTACTATAGAAAAAGAAGCATTTGCTATTATTTATGCTCTAGTAAAATTAAGACCTTACTTATACGGTGCAGAATTTACTATCTATACAGATCATGCTCCATTGAAATGTTTTTTCACTAAAGAAATTCGTAATACACGTATACAACGCTGGGCAGTATTATTAGCAGAATTTTCAGCTCCAATTGTTTATATGAAAGGTGTAGATAATGTCTGGGCTGATATGTTGTCTAGGTTGAGACCTAATACTGAAGCAAAGGAACCAGTAGAAATGTTTGCTTTTGATTCACTGTTGGCAGAACAAGTAATTCCTTTTGAACACTATGAACTGTCATATGATAATGTAATTAATGAACAGAAAAAAATGAGAGAGTATACGTTAGGTGAGAATGAAGAAAAGAATTATTTAATAATGGATAATCTTCTTTATTCAACAGTAGCTCCTACTAAGAAAGATACGTATCCTAGATTAGTGTTACCAAAAAAATACAGGAATTCTGTAATAAAAATAGCTCATACAGAGGTAGGTCATATGGCTATGTCTAAAACATTAAAACGATTACAGGAACATTTTCGTTGGCCTGGTATGACTGGAGATGTCCATAGATTGATTACTAATTGTGCAAATTGTGTGGTTAACTACAGTAAACGCACACGTGCATATCCACAATCAATGCCATTGCCTAGTGCACCTGGTATTGTGATTGCTGAAGATCTTTCTGGTCCATATCCAGTTAGTACTAGTGGTAATAGATATTTACTATCTATTATAGATCATTGTAGTGGTTGGGTTGAATATAAAACATTGCCAGATAAATCATCGAAGGGGATTCATGATTATATATTTAATGATTATATTCCTCACCATGCAATACCTTGTATGTTTATTTCAGACAGAGTTTAAAAATAAATTGATTATAAATCATTTTAAAGAATTGTCCATGTTGCCGGAAACATGCATAATTCAAAACCACTGACGACGGGCGCATATTATGAATACTATAGATACCGTTCGTAGCATGCGTCGCTATGTAAAAAGTTAACTTCCGGTTTTAGATTCAAAGGCTAATCCAGTCCTTACCTGACCGTCGCTGAAGTCGGTTCATTGGTGTTCAATACTGAAATTTGAATTTGGACTTGAATTATTCGGTAATATCGCTGATTTTAAGATGCCGAGACTTGGCAAAGTTAGTGTTGGTAAATATTCCAAGGAATTACTGGACTCAATGGAGATTACGGATGAGTTAGTTGTCGCTAATGCAAGTCGTTCTAATATGCATCGTCCTGGATCGTCATCAAGAGTTCAAATGGAGGATTTAACGTCGCCAGCTTCAGTGTTGCCGTCGTGTTCTATTTCGGGTCCGTCTCTGGAGGATATAGCGAGATTGTTGGACTCGAAGTTGGCGGCAGCACAACGTCCTTTATTGGATTGTCTAGTCTCACTGGAAAATACGGCTTTGGCGAAAGTGGGTCAGATTGACGACTCTGTAGCAGTAGGTCGACATGACGTCACGGATGCAGAGAGTATAACGGCTCTCAGCAATGTCAGTGAATCACCAGCGCGTTCAACGGGATCGTGCGCTTTACGAGCTCTACTGCGTACGACACGAGGTACAGTAAAACTTTCTGGTAGTGACTCTGTGCGGAAGCGCACTCATAATTGTGAACCTTTTGATTGTGACGGTTCGGATAGTGATGACTCGCTTATGCGTGATCTTATTCGAATTGCTGGGAAGAAAGCTAAGCGTACAGGGAAGTTGTCGTTGTTACCTCACAAATATGTGGTGAGGAATGATAAAAAAGGGAAAGTAGCACAGGGTGAATCACACTGGTTTGAATACTTAGCTGCAATTCGACGAATGGTGAAAAGAGGTGATGTGCCTACAGACTGGATTCCACATATTGAGGAGCACAGTGACACTATATTAGATATGGCTCAGCACTACACATGGCAGACATGTTTGACATATAGTGAGCGAATATTTGCTATGATTTCTGATAAAAGGTTACCTGGTGGGTGGAAAGATCAAGGCAAAATAGTGGAGATTCGCCGCGACGTATGTGGTCTCGGTCGGCGTGTTGAGCCGACAGTGTCGAGGCATGGACTGTTTAACACGTATACTGAGTATAAGAAGGGTGTTGACGCTCGGCCGTGCATCGTTTGGAACAAAGGGGGTGCTTGTAGTTTTACGGCTGATCATGGAGAAGGCTCTGATAAACTGTTGCATATATGCGCGTACTGTGCGTTTAAGCTGAGGCGTAAGCACCCACATAAAGAAGTGGATTGCAAAACCAAGCAACGGGCAAGGGATAATCAACAAGATGACCATGATCGTACAAAGCATTTTTAGTTTGCAGCCGGCTAGAGGCTGCTTCTTCCGTTGACGTCGTGTGTGTAACGGACGTCGGCAAACATTTCAGCGGGGATGCGTTAGATGACAGCGCGGTCGAGAAGGTCGACACTGACGAGATCTGCGATCGCTCCGTTCAGGTCGGTGGTATGAATTCGTCTAAGCCTTCCCAGAGTTTGAATTTGGTTGTGCCACCTGCCCTGTCCCCCACAATCGGTCCAGTTGTTATTGTAAATCGCCCTGATAATACTGTTGCATCCGTTGGTGTCTGTCAAACATTGCGTCCTATAGTGGGCAGCCCGTGGGGCTCGGTTAACGATTTGTGTTATCGCGGTAGGAACGGGTCGCATGACTCTTGTGCTGATTCTGGCGTGGCTCGGGAGATCTCTGACTTGACAGTTAATGAATTTCAATGTCGTCCCACGAATTCTCTGGGTCGTAGCCGTATTTATAATTGTATTTATAATTGTACTAAGGAAGGCGCGACCGATCAAGGGTGTTCAGACAGTCCATGGTGGTGGCATTAAATTAAATTTGAATCTGGGATCGCTACGAACACCACAACCTAAGACGGAGCAGTGCGGTGGTTTCCTTCGTAACATTGATCATGACAACACCATCCCATTGGTAGTTCCTGGCCGCCGCACGGCTGACATCCCGAACTTATCTGTGCGCTTGCAGGCCACATTGCCTATTCATTCCATTGACATTGAAGGTCAATTGCTTGGTTTTGAGACCGGCAGTGGAAGCTGTGATTCTTTCACTAGGGAAGGCTTATTGCTACCTACAGAGTCTGCCGCTGGTCCAGCCACTAGCGTAGTTAGGCTTTCTTCTAGTAAGCCTATTCAATCAAACGTCCCTTGTATGTCCACTACTGTTTTACCTGTTCCTGTTGATGGTTGTTTGTGTGTTGAGGGGTTGATTGAAAAGGCTCACCCGCTATTAAATACTCCGATCGTAAGAGATCCTATATTTGATGCTTTACACTTGTACAGGTGGTACAAAAATACATTTTGATTTAATTTTTGCCTTTATATCGACTCAAAATGACTTATATTTGGTGAAATAAAAGAATTTGGTCTGGATTTGCAAGAAAATAGTCCGTAAAACTAGGTCATCGATTCAAACCGCTTAAGCCTTGTTTTCTCATAGAGACGAGATCCGCAGTGTTAACTCGAATGAAGACCTGTCGAGCAACCACAGGTCTGCCATCGACGTCTTCAGGTTTCTTCTAGTTGACAGTCGGTAAAACCAAAATAATGGGACAAGCGTATCGATGTTGGACTAAATGATAGCAGACGCCAAATCCAATTAAGCACTAATGTAAGGTCGATGCTTGTAGACTAAAACGTACCTCTAGAGTGTAACAAAGAACCTCTAAACGGTCACAAAGTTGAAAAATGGTCGGATTAATCTAAAAATGATCGCAAATTGATCAGATGCTTCTTAAGACATCATATTAGATATCAGAATGGAGATATATTATTCAAAACTAATTGAAAATTGAGATTATTAAAATTAAAAAAAATTTTTTATTCGAAGTCAGAAAAAACCTTATTCATTAAAAATACTTTAGATTAAGATATTATTCATCATTGATTGATGGAACGATATGGATAATGTGAGTACAGCGTAGTACTCTGCACTTCTTTCTACGCTGCTTGGGCACATGGTAAGAAGTGGAGGGGCGGAGTACGTTGTAAAATATTCTGATAAAACACATTGGTGGGGAATGTGAACTGGTCTATAATGGATTACAAATGGTCTATAAAGGTAAATGATGTATAGGGCCAGGGACATTAATGTATTATGTGGTGCTGGTGATCCTTTACTTATATTAAATAGTCATTGTGTATTCTATAGATAGTGTGAGAGACACATCCACTCGAGTACCAAGGACTGCATGCAGAGATTCAAGGCCAGTTTGCAGACCACCTCTCCATATACACTGATGGTTCGAAAGACCAAACCCGGGTAGCTGCTGCGGCAGTCTGCTGACGAGAAAAATTTGGTGTACGTTTGCCCGATCAGAGCTTGATTTTCACTGCAGAAGCCCGAGCACTCCTTCTCGCGTTGGAGTGTATCGAGGTATCCAACCACACTAACTATATTATATACAGTGATTCGTTCTCTTGCCTCCTGGCTGTTGCTGGACTGAAAACGAATCACCCTATTCTAGCAACAGTCATTTATAAAAATGAACCAACTGACAACGGATGGGTATGACTGAGATTCTTACGAATCTATGAATACGAAGATAAGGATCAGGGGCCCGCCCACCCACACCTTTACATAGAAAGAATACCCGGAGAGTTACTCGAGTATAAGAATTAATAAATTAGGTTGAAAAAGTAAGGGTACTTAGGGGTAGGGGGTCCTGATCCTGCTTATATGATGTTAGGTTTTTTGCTCCCCTCCAACTACGAAAACTGAGGCTACTCCGGCATGCACAAGCTTATCCTCTCCCCTGATCCTTATCGCCACTATAACGTGACCGTAGATGTAGCCAGGATGTAAAACTCAAACAAACAAACAATGGTTTCCTCTTCCCCGCTGTGCAGACACTGATTAACAACTTGTGCCCTGAGAACGAGGCGCTTAAGGCCAAGCTGGAGGCCACCATCCAGGCCCGGGAGGAGAGCATCCAGCATCTGAGGTGAGCAGCTCACTGAACTACTTCAATTTTAATTTTCCACCCAAATTAAGCAATTTCCACTAGCTCTGCATACAATTCTATCATCAGAGTACATGTATTTTTAGCAAATCTGATATTTGTTTTTATTCATTGTTTCATGATCTCCCCCAACCGAATCAATCTAAAGACTTACAAAAATTGATGCTTTTCATTACTGTGCCTGGCTGTCCTGATAAGACGTAAAACACAAACAAGCAAACAAATTACCTTGCCTGGTTCAGCATTACTAAGATTGGTTCACTCAATGTCAGGATAATGCGACTGAATTGGATATTGGTCCTGGTGCTGGCAGTATTGTCTGCCAGTGTGTTGGTACTCGTCCTGATATGACCTTAGATGTTGCTCGGACGTAATGTCCCACACAATCACTGATTATGAACAGTGCATATGTTACACCACAATGCTGATTACAGCCCCTTTATGATGAGAACAATCTTGGGGGTAGGGGTGGATTCCTCTATACATTACATCAGCTCACCGGTGTGTAATGCTTACAGAAACCTCATGACAGAACCTCAGTATTAGGGAAAGTCTATAAATGTCCATGCTTTTCACAGTCCTAATGTTACGATTAGGTTTGATCCCTACAAGGTGTGACCAATATTATAGCTCGAAAAGCGATCCTGGCGTGGCTTTTAACCCCCCTCTGCCCTCTCACCTCCTTCTAACGAACATGGTGTTCGGATTGTGAAGAGTGTCAATACCGAGCGGCAATCCCTTACTGGGGACCAGGCGGGATGGCGGAATGAGTTGAGCGTCCGTCTCCTGCTTTGGGAGATCCGGGGATCCGAACCCTTGGGTTTGTGGGTTCGAACCCTGGTCGAGTCAAACAGATAACTTAAAACTTGATACTTGTCACTTCCTAGCCTGGCGCTCAGCATTATTAAAATAGGGCAAGGACTGGTTGGCTCAGTGTAAGGATAATGTGACGGAGTGGGATATCAGGTCATGGTGCTGGCGGCCTGGTCTTCTAGTGGGGCAGCACTATAAAGTCACTATGAGTGTACACTGTCACAAGTCAGTACCTGTCCTGATATGACCTTAGATGTAGCTAGGACATACAACAACAAACAAACGTCCCTTACTGGGATGGGGCAGTAAGCGGTGGGATGGTGAAGAAAAGTTGTGTACGGTTTGAAGTTCCTTTTGTTTAATCAATGCATGTAAACAAAAGAAAAAAAGGAAGAAAGACTGGTTTCCATATGTTTTAGGCGGGAGAAAGCTGAGCTGCAGCAGAGGCTGGCCGAGGTGACGACACCCCACAACTCCCCGCAGATGGCCGTCAGCAGCCCGGAGTGGGTGCACGTCAAGGACCCGAAGGATGCAGTGAGCTTTACGCCTGCGCACATTCCTCTTTAATTAGCTTGCATTTACTTTAACTTACAGAGTTTCTGCCGTTTTATTTATATTTTACCTCGGTATAAAGCCTCAGGCTAGCCGCAGGCTAGGGAGAAGGAAGCACATCCGGGTCCAGCAATTAGCATAAACAACTCACGACGGGAGGACGTTCGTTGAGTTGCTCCGGCAATATTTGTCTACAACAAGCTAATTAACTGTAAGTAGTAATTAAAACTTTGGTTTAGCTTGTTTATGATGCATGATAGCATCTAGATATGAAAGTTCAGAACTTTCTGAGGTCCATTTTGGACAGGATTAGTGATTTTATGAATACGGATAGAACAATGCATTGCTTTGTGTTACAAACCGAAACCTTTGTTCTATCGACACCTGTTTACACACGGGTAGAGATGTTGGCACGGTCACATCTCCTGTGCAGATTCCCTCGGACCCTAATAGAGGGTGTCGTTGGGGATGATCCTGGGTTTCTTTTATAGACTCCCCAATGGTTTTGAGGCGTACCTCCAAGTTTCGTAGCATTTTCTCCAACTTGCTGGCGCAGAATGCAGCGTGAGGGAGAAGTGTACGGAACAGAGAGCGTGGGAGGTCCCAGGGGCCTACCCCTCGTATGGTTGGTTTCGATACCACAAACCTACGACAATACACTTAGCTTATCACGCCTGTACTGAGAAGGGTGTAAATACGTTACTCAATACCATATAAATCCTCAACCCGGGGTTAACCTGGCGTCACTTTTGTGTTCACGTTGAGATGAATCCGGTTTACAGTAACCTTTTATTTGGTTGCAGACTACCGATGGCTACAAAGCGAAACAAGCCGCCACCAGCTGCAGCGGAGGGGCATGCGCCCACGGGCTATGACTCGCCGCCTGGGTTGACGGCACTGCCGTCCCCACAGCCCGGTGCAGACGTTCCGTCTGACCGGGAAAGTGACGACGGAGCCACTTATCCGGTAGACCTAGACGCCCGGATAAGCCAGATGTTGGAGTTAAAGCTACAACAGATCCAGCCGAACACGCGCACGGCTACAGGCCGGCATCTCCCTATCCTGGATTCAGACTGGAAAGTCAGTGTCCTCAACTGACTCGGCGGACGACACTGACTCGGCGGACGAGTTACCTTGTTCAAAGGCAAAGCAGAAGAAAAGGAAAAGAGCCGTCAGCTCGTCGGGTGACGAGTTCACTGAGGCCAGTAAGGCAAAGAGAGTGAAAAAGAACAAGAAAAGCAAAAAGAAGAAGAAGCATTCTTCATCCAACTCGTCTACCACCGAGTCAGACTCCGATACGGAGAGGGCGGGAGTATATGCCAAAACTGGTGGAAAAGTCTGCAAGAAGTGCTCCAAACAGAAGGCTAAAATGGTACGAACCACAACTATGATGCGTGAGACGATTAAAGGCCATTTCAACACATTTAAGCCGGCAGAAGTCATCACCAAGTTGACAGAGCAGATTTCGCGAATTAAAGGAATTCCCAACACGGTGGTGAAAGAGATGGACTCAGGAGTCCATCTGAGTGACGACAGACGTAAATTCGAAAACGTTCTGTTCACCATCCACAAAGCGGTGTTAGGGGCGCTGACGTCAGTGGCACCCATCGCTAATAGGATGCAGACGGAGAACAAATTCTCCTCGCTATCCTGCTCCATGGATAAGTACATTGCGTTACTTACCGCGGCTAGTAACTTCTTCAGCTACAGACGTTACGAAAACGTCTTCGAGGCAGTCACAACAGACGCCGGTAAGGAAGTAGCGAGATCGAAGAAGGTTACAGACAACGACGGTAAGGAGTATACGTTGTTCTTGGCACCGAAACCAGTGAAAGGGAAGCCACTCGACAAGACGAAAATGTTTGGTGGCCAATCCTTACCTCTTTAAGGAGGTTGAGGCAGAGGCGAAGAGTGGAAAGAACATGGAAGTGAAGCGCAAACTGGATAATTCTTCCAGATTTTGCAGACCCCAGACGGATTTTCGGAACCACCGGGGAGCAAGAGCGGGAAGGTCCGGCCCCTCCTACGGCTTCCAACCAAGGGGAAGAGGAAGAGGGGACCGACAGTCCTTAAGGTGGAACGACGGGAACCGCCCGTTCCAAAGGGAGTTCACACCCAAACAACGGTTCCCACGCCCAGGGAACAAATAGAAACTGCCACACAGACTCCGGAGCCAGTGGCAGCAGACATGGTAACGGAGGAAACACAAACAGATGTAAGGAATTTTAAGCAGGCAACATTTCTACACAATTTCCTGAATGGTGTAAAATAACTAACGATAGGGACATTTTGGACATAGTTAGAGGAGTACAGATTCCGTTTACAGAAATTCCAAAACAAACACGTATTCCTTTCCCTTATAAATTTAATGAAATAGAAAAGGAAGCGTTAGAAAATCAGGTATCTCTTTTTTAAACAAAAGGTATTATCGAACAAGTTAATCACTCACCAGGTGAATTTATTTCTAATATATTTTCCCGACCTAAACCAAATGGTGAGATCAGAATGATCCTAGATCTAACTAAATTAAATGAAATAGTTGAATACCAACATTTTAAAATGTTCTCATTAGAAACTTCCAGGGATTTGGTCACACCAGGGGCCTGGATGGCCAGTGTCGATTTACGAGATCTTTAGAGATAGATACAAATTTGGCTTTGGCATGCACAAAAGGAAACTTCGAACGAAAAATGTTTATTTCCGAAGAAGGAATACAGGATATTACCTGGTGGTTTGAACATATTCATGACTCGCCCAATTCCATTAGAATGGGAGAACCCAATACGGTAGTCACGACCGATGCTTCGCTAGAAGGTTGGGGAGCTCATCGAAACGATGTAGCGACAGGAGGGAGATGGTTACAAACTGAAATTTCTGACCATATTAATGCCCTAGAATTAAGAGCCATTTATTTAGGGCTAGTGAGCTTAATCAGAGTGCCACAAAATCATGTTCGAATTCTGACGGACAATACAACGGCTATGGCGTATGTAAGAAACATGGGGGGGACAAAGTTCAAACCATGCAATAACATAGCAAAAATGATTTGGGATTGGGCGCAACAAAACCCAGTCTGGCTAACAGTAGCACATATTCCAGGGGTTCAGAATACCCTAGCTGACAAAAAGAGTAGACATTTCCATAATCATTTGGAATGGTCCCTAAATACAGCGATTTTCGAAAACATATGTCAAAAATGGGGTCGACCCAATATCGACTTATTTGCCTCCAGAAATAATTATAAAATACAAAAGTATGTTTCATGGCACCCAGAACCAAGCGCCTGGCATGTAGATGCATTTTCTTTAATTTGGGACAATGAATTTTACTACATTTTCCCCCCATTCAGCATTATCAGCCGAGTGGCCAGGAAAATCAAGATGGACAAAGCTCACGCAATCTTAATAGTCCCCGAATGGGACACACAACCTTGGCTACCAGGCATAGTGGCGACAGCCAAAGACTGCCTAGGATTCCGAAGATCCCCAGGAAATCTAACACATCAAGGCCCACTGACACGCCACAGAGACGTGTCGATGACACTTCTGCTAGCATTCCTTTTCTAAATAAATATTTACAACAGTTTGGCCTAGACAAAATTACTCAACAAAGATTAGTTTCACATGCATGGAGGAAAGGTACAGTTAAAATGTACACAACTTACTTAAGGAAGTGGGGTGTTCATTGCCTAATTCAAAAGTTATGAAACCTTCAATTTCTCAGGTAGCAAGATTCTTACGCATGTTAGAAGATGAAGGCCTAGGATTTGGGGCCATTAATGTAGCTAGATGTGCTTTGTCTATTATCCTGCCCAGAATAGATGGCCAAACGGTAGGAAAACATCAAGTTATTCACTGGATCCTAAGGTCGATCTATGAACAAAAACCCCCCCCCAAACCTAAATATAATAGGTTTTGGGATGTATTGGTCATGTTTAAACTTTTCAAACAATGGCCGCATAACAGACACTTAGATGGTAAGAAGTTAGGATTTTAAGTAGCTATGCTACTTTTACTAGTGACAGGCCAGCGAGGACAAACTATAGTCACCCTATCACTAGATGGCTACGTTTGATTTAACACAATTATTAAAATCTAACTGCACAGGAGACCCTCTGTCTACAGTGAATGTTACAAGTTTCACAGAGGATCCAAAACTATGTGTAGTTTCAGCCATACGGGCGTATATATCCAAGACTAGTGACTGGTGAGCTTTATTAAGCCACACAAGGGCATTTCGCGAGATACCCTCGCGCGATGGACAATTACAGTGTTGAAATTGGCAGGTGTCAATACAGACAGATATGTGTCTCATTCGACGCGAGGCGCCATGGTTTCAAAAGCACGATTGCTAGGGATTTCGGTAAAACGAATCCTGGCACATGCATGGCTGGAAGACCGCTAGATCGTTTGCAAAACATTACAATAAATGACTAGAAAAGTCAAGCGGCAACGATATATTTTTCAATCTCATTAATACTGTCTAAAGGTTATATGATATGTTGTTACAGGAAGTTGAAATAGTTAACGAAAGTAATAAACAATACAATACACAGGATAAAAATGATATTACGTAAAGTTCTCCCTAGCCTGTGGCTAGCCTGAGGCTTTATACCGAGGTAAAATAGATTAGTTAGACGAATCTTACCTGGGTATAGATGGATAACTGTTGTTTTCCCTAGGTATAAGCCTCGGATAGACGTGGGTGAGGGCCCACCCACCACGCCCTACCACGTCTATACCGTTTGCTTGTACCAAGAAAACATTACAGATCCATGATTATTATTAGTTTAGATCATTTTTATCCTGAATAAGTAGGTAAAAATTGCTGGACCCGGATGTGCTTCCTTCTCCCTCGCCCACGTCTATCCGAGGCTTATACCTCGAGAAAACAACAGTTATCCATCATCTATACCCAGGTAAGATTTGTCTAACTAATCTATACATATGTTAGGGTAATTGCTGCGTTGCTTTAATTGGTATTACCATGCTTTAGTTTGAAGCATCTTTTATTATATTTATCAATGGGTAACTTGGAAGATGTTTGAAGCGAAATCATGCAAAATTACTTAGGGTTGCATAAGCCGATGGTTTTGAGTTTCTGTAATTTTCTGAAAATATTAAGTTGATCGTTATAATGTACCTTACTTTAGTTTGAAATAACTTTGCTTTAAAATGAATAACTTAGGAGATATTTGAAGTGAAAACATGTCAAATTAATTTTGCTCTGATCCCATAGGCATCATCCGTAACAGGTTCTATTGTCTTAATATCCCTTCTATGCAGCAGTAAATGTTTAATAAGTGGACCAGTCTCTAAGTTGGATATGTAGGTTCAAATCTAGATAAATGTTGAAACCATTTTCTTCTGTCTAAAAGTGTGTCTAAAAATAGTAAGCAACGGCTATTTCTAGATGCAGAATAGAGGGAAGACATCATCCTGGGTTTTTTTTTTTTTTTGGAGGGGTGGGTTTTGTATTTTTTTCCAATCCGTTTTTTTAATACCTCTACGTTCTCAGGAAGGTTAATGCTACAAACGTAGTGGGTGGTCCTTGTTTCTGACTTCCTCGGTCAGGGTAGTAAAGTAAGTCATCCTATTTACGGCCACACAGTCAGTGGGAATTTCCCACTTTTGTTGTGAGGTCATAATGCGTAGTTTCTGAGTGACTGTAACTGGGCGTGTATCCACAGTAACCGCAGATAGGTTTCTATGTAGGCGGCCCTTTATGTTTCTCTGGTTTGGCTTGTTGCTCATGGAATTTAGGGTGCGGAGTTAATGTGGCTATAGTGTGGGTGGTGGACGGGTGGGAGTGGGTGGGGGCTTCTCAGCCTTGATTTCCCAACTGACTTGTGACAGATATTGCATGTACCACCTGTGAAAGAATACATTACTTCATAAATAGGGAAGTTAGTGGACATAAAGGCCACTGGTTAAACCAGTGCCTAACCTAGGGAGATACGCATAAATTAACAAATCGGTGCAGTGCACATGTAAGGTTTCTGTTTCTAAGCCTATGCCCAGATTTTAATCATAGATTTTTTTAAACCAATATTGGCTAGTGCCATGAAAGTGTCTTTAACCAGACTCTTTTGAACTTACTCAATATGATACAAACATGATAAATACTACCTTAATAGATCCGACTAGAACTTTAGAAATGTACCCAGTGGTTCCTACGCAGGTAATACCCCATGTGCATCTGTTCAGCCAGATTGTGCATATCCTTTAGCCTCCCTTCTCTCTGCAGCTCACTGAGAAGTTAGAGCAGCGGATGCACAACCTGGAGTCGCTGCACAACACCGAGGTGCAGAAGCTGCAGGAACACCTGGAGGCGATGTGCACAAAGCTGCGGCAGTGTGAGGCAGCTGCTTCCCGCAGCCAAGAGGACTCGCAGCAACTGCTCAACATGGCCAAGGCGCATGCACAGGAGGAAGCTGTAAGTCACACCCCTCTGTTTTAAATTCTTGAAAGGCCTTGAATTTAAAACATATTTCGGGTAATTAGTCTTGAAAAGCCTTGAATTCCATTAAACTGTCACCACTGATCTAAATTAGTTTGAAATCTCCATTGTTTTTTCCCCCCTGAAATCAAATTGAAAATAGTCTTGAATTCACATTAAAAACAGCCTTGAACAGCCTCTGAAATAGCCTTGAATTCCATATCTTCACATGTGTATGGACCCTGGAATATGTTTGGTGACATTGTCTAACAGAAGTGTGGGGAATGTTGTCAGCAGAAGTCCAAAGAGATTGCGATCAGCCACTTCCACACTGAGCAGGAGCGACGCCATGAGTGCGAGGCGCAGCTGTTGGCCGAGAGGCGAGACGCCGCCGGCCTCGCCGACCGGGTCGTCGCCATGGAGACCCAGCTCGCACTCTTCCAGGACGACGAGGCCACCCGCAACCTCTCACCTGAGGTAGGCAGCTCAGCAGGCCACCCAGACTCACTCAGAGGGGCTTGGATTGATTGATTGATTGATTGATTGGATCCAGACAACTTCATTGAAAGAGGACTTGTGTTGATTGATGCATTGATTCAGGCAATACTGATTCACTCAGAGGGTGTTAGATTGCTGGATTCAATCAGAGAGGACTCGGAATTAATTATGGATTAGGTGCAGATTCACTTAGTGAGGAATTAGATTGCTAGATTGTGGTTATGCAGATTCAACCTAAGAATACTTATGTTTATTGATTGATTGAAGGTTCATTCAAATTCACTCAAAGAAAACTGAAATGTTCTGGCGCAAAAACCAACAAGTGCCATTCAGGCCAAAATGGAACTATGACTACCACATTTCAGCTGAAGCTGCCATCCTCTCGATAATCAAATCTGTTTGTTTGGCGAAGCTGCCACATCCCCTATCTAATGTCAATCAATATGACATTAATCAACTTTAACTGGCAAGCACAATGAATTCTATTTGACAGAAACCGAGTAAAATGGAAACTCTCCCACCGCAGCAGTCTGTCAGTTCCAAACTGTCACACTGCTGCAGAATACTGTCAGTTCCAAACTGTCACACTGCAGCAGTCGACTTTTTATACACACATGTGTGTGTGGGGGGAGGGGGGGGGGGTGTTAAAGAAACAGGAAGTAACAGTGGTAATAGTAACATACATCATGGTGTGGTGGGTTTTTTTTTGGGGGGGGGGGAAATCGTATGTTTTTTGTGTCATCAAATAAGTCACTTCTGCGTTTTTTCCAATGCTGCCACCAACACTGAATAGGAAATTAAATAAGCATTATTGTTTGGTAGATGCGTACGTCTTTGAAGTATTGTTACAGGAGGGAAAGCTAAGATATGTATGAAGCCAGCTCTTGTACCTTGGTAACAACAACTATATCAAAGATTTGATGTCGTCTGGATGCCCCTGAACTTTAAGAATGGAGAGGAAAAGACAGCCTGTGTGATCATCTGTCACTTTCAGGCTTGAGCTTGGATTCTGAGATATAATGTCGGATTGTTTCCTGACAGGAGTCGATGCACTCACTGGCCGCCCTCAGCCCTCAAGAACTGAGAACTAAGATACATCTACTGCAGCAACAGGTATGATTTGATTTTAATTGTGTATATATAATCTTATTAAGTCATGGAATTGCAATTATTAGTACTATTACTAATACTAGCAATGTAGGACAATAAGGACTGCCCGGTTGCTCCGGGGTGCCTAGTTCACTTGGTCGGGCAGGTGAAGTTTTCGGTGACCTGCCCAAATGGGCAAGACGTTATTTTTCTGATCTGCAGTAGCAGATTTCAGTTTCAATTGGCTAACTTGGGCGTGGGCAAGTAGTTTTGCCACTCGGGCAAGTCGAAAATTCAGTCACATGCCGGATTTGGAAAGTGGGGGGAAAAGTTACTGTCCTACCCTGACTACTAGTACTAATACTCCTACGGGATGACAAGTATTCGCTCATTTCCATAGGAGGAAACGATGATATCTCATGGGGTCAGTATGCCACAGAATCGAGGATGATTTACCAAAAGTAATATTTTCTTTCTCTTTTCTACTTCCTGGTTATTATTTATTGTGCCCGATGCACATGAGTGGGTTGGGTTACCTCAGAAACTACAGCGGAGTAAAGTTATGGTTGTCTGCGTAATTTGATTAATGGCGTATTCCCATACCCAAGTGCTGTGTGATATCGTACTCAACTACAATTTCACACTTGGATATAGTCAGTGAATATTTAACATACATATTCACTATGTAATTCCCCATATATACCTCCATTCTCTTGAAAGCTATTTTTGCGTATGCAAAAAAAAGCTAGCACATGGACATAAATATTGTTATAGAAATGCATAACCCTTGGTAGGTTATGAATGCAAACACTCCTGCTCCGGGCCCGCCAACACGTGTGTGTCATGGTGGGTCTCCTCATACCATGCATCGGTATGTTAGTCTTACAAGTAAGCTAAAGTAAAAACCACAAACCTGAAATTTTCTCTTTTTTTTCCCCTATTAACTTTTTTTTGACTAAAGAAAAGAAAATTGTATTCCCATAGGAGTAACATAGCCCATGACCTAACATTAACTCTTCAAGTAAATAGGACCAAACCTAGAATACCCCGTCCTGATATGACCTTAGATGTTGCTAGGACTTAAAGAGGTACAACAAAAACAAATAAATATGTGCGATCATATTCAGACTGAATGCACATAAAATAACACAATCCCACTTTATTTCAGAGGTACGACAAAAACAAATAAAAATGTACGATCATATTCAGACTGAATGCACATAAAATAAGACAGTCCCACTTTATTTCAGAGGCACGACAAAAACTAATCCATGAAATTCTTTAACTTTGAATATAAGCGCATCCATATGTCTGCACTCGCGCTGTGCGCGTCTACTGGGGCATATACGGTAGGTCTTTTTACCCGAGTCACATTAGTGTTTGCAGCCACATAAAATGGATGGTCACAAAGTGGTCCTATGTGGTCGCTGACCTTGCAACCATTTTAGTAGCAAGGAGGTTGCAGCTACTGCACTAAAAAACTTGCAACCAAAATGGTCACCAAACTCTGGGTGACCAATATTTTAATCGCAACGAGGTCGCAACGAGGTGGGTTCTTTGGTGCAAAGTGGTTGCAAGCCGTAGTGTGACTGGGGCTTTATGTTTGTGTATGAAATGTACATAGGTATGTACATTGTTTACCAGGTCTGGCGGATATAGCTTTATCTCCCTGTGCTCAAATAGCCTAGTGGATAGAGCTTGAACATATATTTTATATAAGTTCATCAATGTTCCTAGTTGTGGATGAAAATATTACAATGATAGGCGACAGGGAAGATTCTAGATTTGGGTGGCTCTAGTGCTAGCGTAACTGATCTCTCTTCTATATTTATGCCACATTTCAACTCATGGCAGTTCAATTGTTTGTGCGCAGGTGTTGATATACAAAGAGGACTTTGACCGCGAGCGCCAGGACCGCGAGCGTAACCAGGCCGACAAGGACGCCATTGAGAATGTACTCAGACGCTACAAGAAGGACCTCATCGTCAACCAGCGTCGGGTGGGTGATTGGGTGGGTCGGTGATTGGGCAGGCGGGCGGGTGGATGATTGAGTGGGCGGGTGGATGATTATTCTCCTCGTCTCTCCCCTTCCTCCTCCCCCTCTCCCTCTTCGTACGCTCACGCTCTGCTGGTCTAGTTAATGTTTTATTAATTCAGGTTATATAACTATTTTTCACATCTTTATATCACAGCCAGTGTATCAATGTCATTGAAGTAGTCTTGCATTTTTTGGTATTGGATTGAATAGCGTTATCTTTCAAAGCCCATCGGATGATTTGGCCAAATCGATAGAGCGGAGGCTTCCCATGCGGAAGGTCGGGAGTTCGATTCCCGGTCGAGTCAAACCATAGACTTACAAAATTGATTCTTGTCACTACCTAGCCTGGTGCTCGGCATTAATAGGACAGGGAAAGGACTGGTTAGCTCGGTATCAGGATAATGTGACTGAGTTGGGAATTGGATCATAGTGCCAGCGGCCTGGTCGCCATGAATGCACACTGTCACAAGTCGGTACCCATCCTGATATGACCTTGGATGTTGCCACGATGTAATACCCCAACAAACAGTAACTTTCATAGCCATCTTTAGTGGTGTGTATGTACACTGCTTATGATTACTAAAACTTATACAGACAACTATCATCATATAAAAGGAATTTTAATTAATTAATTCCATAATTGTCTCCGCTGGTAGCCTAATCCCAGTTAAGAGAATACCTAAAAAATGCAATGCTTTGGGCTTGTTGTTGGGGGTTAATATGTAATTTTCTCATTAAAAAATATATAATTGTTTAAATGAATTAAAGAAGGTTAGAAAAGTAGGTCAGTTTATGATGCTTAATTTTGTTATTGTTTGTGTAACAGGTGCGGGAGTTTGAACAAGAATGTAAAGTTCTCAAGGCGGAAAACACTTGCCTCAGACAGGAGTTCCAGCAGGTAAACTTGGCAACCTTTTCACTTGTTAAATAAGTTAGCAAGTTATTGAAATACGACGACTAAAGTTGAGTGCCTTTAGGGTGGTCTCTGATCACGTGACCAGCTGCATTCTAAACTGTGCTGGTCTGAAATGCTTAGTTAATGCTGGGATGGATGGGTATTAAGTACTTCCTGCTTACAAGTACTGTTGCCGCTGGGTAACCTTGGTAACCCCAAAGCATTTACATGTAGGACTTGCTTACAAACCCAACATGGTTTCCTATTTATTGTATAACAACCGATAATGTGCTCAGCTCGCCTACACTGTGCAATACGGGGGGTGGGGCGTGGATTGTGTTGACTTTACTTCTGGCACGGCTAGGGGCATGCGCAGACATCGCAGCCACACACTAAGAAACGCCAGGTATGCCCCCTGGCGAGAAAGATGGGCCATTCAACGAGATGGACGGACGCTATGTGGCTTCGGTTTCCGCTTAAAGCTGCATAGTCCGCTGAAAGCATCGCTTTTTCGAAACCAAACCAATTATCTAAATATGATTCTACGTATCTAGCTTAGATACTAAGCATTTATTACAGTTTCGTACTTCTGAGATATGTTGCTCTACTACAAAATGGCTTTCTAGCTGCTACTAGCACTTCAGTGTTCCCATAACAATTAATGTTCTATACTTTCACTTCAAATGTCGCCAAAGTTAAAGCCTTTGAAATGAAATTTACTTCAAACAAAACTAAAGTAGATTATCATGATCAACCTAATATATTTATCTTAAAATAAAAATGGCAGAACTGTCTGATTATGCACCTTTAAACACTTACAAAGACCTCTAATGACCCAGCACATGTAATGACACTCGTGCATTTACCATCGTGTGTATGGCCAGTTGTGCCCATAGCCGTCCCGGAAGTGAGGGCCCAGTGAGGGCGTTGGGGTTTGTCCGGTACAGACTGGGGCGGTGACAGGTGTTGCCTTGTCTGCTGCAGATCCGACAGTGTGAGCAAGATGTTGTGAGGCTGCAGAGTGAGAACATACGCTTCAGAGAGCAGCTGCAGCAGGTAATGCTCGGCCATTCGCGTAACTATGGTGTTTCACTGCGCACCCCTCTACCCGCAGTCAGTTAACTCACTTCCTGTCTGGTAGCGGCGTGCGCCATCTTGAATTTTCCTTGTCTCACTTTGCATGCATTTTGATGAATGGTTCTCGGCATCTGTCACCAAATATCACATCTGTCAACACTCACTGCTCATGTCCAACTATTCACGGCCTTATGGCTCTGTCAATTCTCATATCACACCACTGTCACCTCCAGGTACTGGAAGAACCGAGAATGCGAATTGTTTACCACCAAAGCTAGAGCTAACAATTGCAACCATTGGTTTACTGCTGCCTCTGTATGCACACCTTTACTAATTATGAATTTTCCAATCAGAAAACAATGAACCAACTTGATTATTTGTCTGATAGCTGGGGAATTTTGTACTATTATTTAGTCTATGTTGTATGTACCGTTAATTGCCTACTAAGAAGTTGAATAGCGATAATCAATCTCTCACGTATGCTGTCTTAATCCTAACTAATATGAATAAGCAATGCTTAGGACTGACCGGACTCACCCCTCTCCCTCCCCCTCATTGGTGATATTTTCTGCGGAATTGATATAAACTGGTCCCAGTGCCTTCTCCCATGCTTTAAGCCCAGAACGAGTTTCAGCAGTACTTATACCCGGCTGGTACTTTATTAAAGCATGGGAGAAGGCACTGGGACCGGTTTATATCAATTCCACAGAAACAGCTGTTTCTGGACTCTGGTGAATTTATTTTCCATACCCATGCCTATGTATATATACACGTTTTAGTCATTACCCTCCCCCTGGATGGGTCGGTATAATCGTAACTAAGTAATTTTTACACCATAATGTTGATGAATTTAACAGAATGTTGATTCATTTATCAGAAATTCCATTGTTGTCGATGTTTTAGCCTGCATGTCCTGCTTGTGGATGTGAAACACCCTTTTCCTGCATGTTCTCTTCCTGTGTCAGCTGACCCAGAGCCTAAACAATAACTTTATGGTGGAGCATTGCTTAACTTCGATAGGATTGGACGGTGTTGAGTGGGCACATTTATTATTACATTCGTTGATTAAGCAGGAGGAATTTCAATGGCGGACAATTGATCTCTTATTCCACTGCTCCCTGCCCTATCCTAGTGATGTCAAGCGTCAGGCTGGGTCGGAAAGTAGGTGCTCAACTCATTCTGCCATCCCACCTGGTTGTTTGCTGTCCTGTCCACAGACATCCATGAACTAACACTCACGCCGACGGGAAAAATTTGGTGTATGTTTGCCCGATCAGAGCTCGATTTTCACTGCAGAGGCCCGAGCACTCCTTCTCGCTTTGGAGTGTATCGAGGTATCCAACCACACTAACTATGTTATATACAGTGATTCCTTCTCTTGCCACCTGGCTGTTGCTGGACTGAAAACGAATCACCCTATTCTAGCAACGGTCATTTATAAAATGAACCAACTGACAACAGATGGGTATGATATCCACCTGTGCTGGGTGCCTGGCCATGCTGGCATACAAGGAAACGAACGAGCTGATCGGGCTGCGAAGAAGGCCCTGAACTGTGATCTTGAACCGTGTCTGATCCCTCACTCTGATCTGAAACCACTAATAGCCACCCACATAAAATCCAAATGGCAACATGAGTGGGATGAAAACATCAATAAACTTAAAGAAATTGAACCATCTGTGGGAAAGCCACCACAGACTCATGCGGGAGGTCATTATTATATCGTATTATATCGACGAACACCCGGGTTTGTGGTTTGAAACCCTGCGTGTCTGCAATGAGCAAGTGCTTTTCAAACTAGACACAGGCTCGGAGGCAAATATAATACCCGAAATAGTGTTCATGAAACTGCCCAACATGCGATTGGAGAAGCCGAAGTGCCGTCTGATAACATATTCAGGCGAGCGGATACAACCAAGGGGTGAGGTGACCATTCAAGTGCGAGGGCAGCCCATCAGGTTTCAAGTGATTGACAGCGGGTGTGCCATCCTCGGGAAAGAAGCCTGTGTCAGCCTGAATCTCGTCAACCGTGTACAAGCCATGAACATTCGGGAGGGTCCTGCTACAACCAGCGCGGAAGCAGAGCATCTGGTAAATAAATATAGTTCTGTGTTTCATGGCCTCAGTTGTATTAAAGTGAATGCTACCATTCATATAGATGAAAATGTACCGGCGGTCATTGACCCCCCCAGGCGCATCCCGTATGCCATTAATGATGCCGTGCGGGTGAGCTGGATAGAATGTTAAAAATAGGCGTAATAGTTGAGCAAAATGAACCCACCCCATGGGTCAATTCCATTATGATTGTACGAAAACCAAATAAATTAAGAATATGTTTAGACCCAACTAAATTGAATAAAGCCATCTTACGCGGTCCGTACCCAATAAAGACCGTGGAGCAGGTTGTGGCTAACACGTCGGGGGCAAAGTTCTTTTCCGTGCTAGATGCACAAAGTGGTTATTGGCAGATTGTATTGGATGAGCCGAGTTCGTTATTATGTACATTTAATACGCCCTGGGGGAGGTATAGATATACCCGGCTGCCTTTTGGCATAAAGACTGCTGGGGATATTTTTATACAGGAAATGGATAAAATCCTGGCAGGTCTCCCGGGGGTAGATGTCGTAGCGGATGACATTCTGATATATGGCGCCACACTCAAAGAGCATAATGAGAGGCTTGAAGCGGTACTGGTCAGGGCAAAGCAATCGGGATTAAAGTTAAACCCAGATAAGGCAAGTTTGTGTAAATCACAAGTAAAGTATGTGGGTCATCTGTTAACGGGTGAAGGCCTCAAACCTAATCAAGACAGAGTCCAGGCAATAACGGAAATGCCAACGCCAACAGATAAAGCTAGTGTGCAGAGATTTCTGGGGATGGTGGGTTATGTGCATAAATTTATTCCGAATTTATCAGATATAGCCAAGCCTCTCAGGATACTCCTGTCAAAAGAAGTTGCGTGGCATTGGGACGCAGAACAGGAAAGTGCGTTCACAAAATTAAAACAACTTTTGGTTACTGCACCGGTGTTGAAGTACTATGCAGTGGATGAGCCAATCACCATGCAAGTGGATGCATCCCAGAGCGGGCTGGGTGCAGTGTTGTTGCAAGACAATTTGCCAGTTAGCATGGCTTCAAAAGCGTTGAACAGGTGCCAGGGGAATTATGCAGTTATCGAAAGGGAAATGCTTGCAATCTGTTTCGGCTGTGCGAAGTTTCATGAATATGTATTCGGAAAACAAGTCACAGTCGAAACCGACCACAAGCCACTAGTGAGCATAATGTCAAAACCACTTCATACTTTAACAGCCCGGTTACAAAGAATGAGGTTGAGATTACAGAATTATGATCTGAATTTGGTGTATGTTAAAGGTACGAAAATGTTTTTCGCAGATGCCCTGTCACGTGCACATACAATGAAAACTTCACCTGTGAAACTATATGATAATGAAATGTCTATTGCAGCTCTGAAATACGTAGAAGACGAGTTGGCAGAGATAGCCACAGAGACGAGAAATGACAACACCCTGGTGAAGCTATCAGAATGCATTCGGCATGGATGGCCGACGAAATACAGTAATGTAGACAGTGCATTGACACCGTATCACACGTATAAAGATGAATTAACAGTTCAGGATGGGATTATCCTGAAGGGCACAAGAATCGTTATTCCAAAGTCATTACAGCCACGATTGTTGAATAAATTACATTCTTCGCACCTTGGTATTGTGAAATGCAAGCAGATGGCCCGGGATTATGTTTTCTGGCCGGGGGTGGACACTCAGTTACAAGATAAGATATTGCATTGTCAAGTTTGTCAAACCATACGCGAACGACCAAACAGAGAGCCGTTGATATGTCATGAGATACCCAGTATTCCGTACTATAAGGTAGGAATAGATTTGTTTCAGGTAGAAAGTGAAAATTACTTGTTAGTGGTGGACTATTATTCAAAATATCCGGAAGTTGTATGGCTCCACAGTACCACAAGTAGAGCGGTCATTAAAAACATCAAAGACATTTTCGCGAGGCATGGTATACCAAACACTGTTATATCCGACAACGGGCCCCAGTTTGTAAGTGATGAGTACAAAACATTTGCCGCTGCATATGGGTTCACGCCTAGATATTCTAGCCCAATGTACCCGCGGAGCAATGGACAATCAGAGAGATGTGTAAAAACTGTTAAGTCTATGATTAAGAAGTCCAAACTGGATAACTCTGATTTTCAATTGGCCCTGTTAACGTACCGAAATACTACAATTTCTGAAATAGGAGCCTCCCCTTCCCAGCTCCTAATGAGCAGGAAATTACGCTGTCACATACCCACCCTGCCTAAATTTCTGAAAGCTAAGCCAGTTGCATCAAAGACAAAACAAATACAGCAACGGCAAATGAAACAAAAAACATACCACGACAAACATGTACGAACACCCCACCGAAAATTAAGTGTGGGTGAGCAGGTGAGATATGTCAATCACAAAAAGGAATGGGTAAAGGGGATGGTTGTACAAAGGGACAGACAACACGGGCGAGCCTACGTGATCAGAAATGCCGAAAATAAGACGGTACACCGTAACAGGTCGATGATCAGTCCAGCACCAATAAGAGTACCAGCACCTGTAATGCACAAGCGGGCGCCAGCACAACACGAAACACCGGCACCAGCGGTACGACGGGTAATGGGCAAGACAACACACTCAAATTATATAACAAGGTCAGGTAGAATGGTCAAACCAGTTGACCGGTTAGGTGACTAAGGGTGAGTAATATATATATATATCTATTAGAAATAATGTCATGAGAATTAACTAGCACTGTGTTAAGAGTTAAGAACATTCTCCGACAGGAATAGATAGCGGAAAACCGCATAAACAACGCATTGTATTGGTGTATGAAGATGAATCATTGAAGTTGAAAAATATTGATGAAGCGTTATAGATATATGTCTCAGAGGTCGAAAGGAATTAATGTGTATAAAATCTGAATAATATGTGTCTTGAATATATCTCGATTTTGTCATGTCATGATGATGTCGTTGGAAATTGGAATGAATTTCATACTCTGAAATTATTGTATTATCATACTTTTGTGTTAAGGGGAGATGTAGTGTATGTACACAGAGCAAGCCGGTACCAGCGGCGTGACGTCACGGGTCATGTGATGAGGTCAATCTCGGTACAATAAACTGGCAGTTGCCAACTAGACATCTAACTGTTCACATCGTCAGTTCCTACAGGCGGGACCAAGTGGTCCTTAGCCGCTGCCGTGTTGGCCACTCGTGGCTTACACATGCTTTTCTGCTCAAGGGGGAACCTCCCCCTGAATGTATTGGGTGTCAGTCCCCACTGACACTCAAACACATTTTACTAAGTTGCGTTGATTTTTTGGCCCTGCGCCAACGGTTCTACACTGCAGACAGTATGCATGACCTTTTTACTAAGGTAAAACAGGAAAACATTTTAGCCTTTTTGAGGGCAGCTGGACTGTACCACCTTATATAGTTTACTAAATGGATTCTATTAATTATTAATGAAACTTTTCTTTTTCTATGGGAATTTGTTTCCCTTGACCACAGATATATGATTGTGAGCTTTCTAATTTAATTAGTGTCTATTGGCACATAATTGATTGTCTGCTTTTACATGTAAAAGCGATGGTTTGAACAAAAAACAAACATTTCTCGCCGTGAATATGGCCTATGCTGCCGACACGGCGTAAAGCAACCACCAATCAATCAATCAAGCTAACACAATAGACCTTCATGACACCAACAGTGTTTATGTGGAATCAACGTAGCCGAAACACTACAACTATTTCATCACATACTTATGCCATATTTATTCACACTCTTTTACAGGATGCCTCTATTGTACCAGCGAGTCATTCTGTGATTCTAATTATATTTATTATTAATGTTTAGGTTTAAGGCATGTTAATTTTTCCGTGATCTATTGAGCTGTGAAGTTATATTTAAATCTCTTCATTATTATTATTGTTTTCGTAAGATAAGGTAGTGTTAAGTTATTAAAATCCCTTCATTTATTATTACTAATAATTTGATAAGATACGGTATTACTTAATTATATTTAAAGCCCTGATTGTTATTATTATTATTGTGTCACGGATACATTTCTGCATGTGGCATATTATTTAAAGTGGCCCAGTATACCTCGTGGCCACGGGAACCGTACTTCGACAAATGCTCTCCAAGAAAAACTCTGCTTAGTTTCTATGTTTATATAACCAGATATGTGGGGGGAGAGTTGTAGACTCACTGCCCCTGAACTGGGCCAGGGAGAGTGCTGAGGTCAGTCGGGGGGTGGGAGTGGGGGGTGCTGAGGCTGGGTGAGAAGTGGGTCAGGGCTGAGGCTGGCAGCTGTTGTTTTGAAAATGGATGGTTGCGTGGAGAGAAGGGAGAGTAAAACTGATGTATTTTCAATTTTATTTAGAGTAGTTCAAACAGGAAATATATTTGCTTTAACGTGAAATATATGTTAGTACAATTACATTGCATAATTCACAGCACTCGGAAGAAGAACAGAACATGGCTTATAATGAAGAATTTAATGAATCATTATCAATAATCAGCATTGATCAGCAACAATCATGATCGAGCAAACATGAGTCAAGTCAATCGTATCAAAAATCAGTGCCCGTAGGTGGTAGAGGCTGGCTCTTGCAGGCAAGTGGCTGGCATATGGGACTGCGGAAGTCTGGCTTCCGGATGTTGGGTAGTTCGTGTGATGTCATGGTAATCAGTAATTAGGATGGCAGGTTCATTGGCAGTTGTGAAGGCCGCTGATAGCAGGATAATGATAATGGTAATGGCTTCTGAAGCGAGATAAAGTATACATGTTGAAAATCAAACGATAACAATCAGAGTGTCAGTAATCAGCACTTAACCCCTATGAAAAAAGGGTTGGGTGGGTGGGTAATTTTGAAGTTGCTTGGTCGAGAGCCAGAAGCGAAGTGGTGACAGAGGGCGGGGAGGGTCACGTGATCAGGTTCGACTAGCCTCGTTCGCGAATTAACTATGTTGACTAATCAACATACGTAATTCGCAGCACTCGGAAGAAGAACAGAACACGGCTTATAATGAAGAATTTAATGAATCATTATCAATAATCAGCATTGATCAGCAGCAATCATGATCGACAAAACATGAGTCAAGTCAATCACATCAAAAATCAGTGCCCGTAGGCGGTAGAGGCTGGCTCTTGCGGGCAAGTGGCTGGCACATGCGACGGCGGAAGTCTGGCTTCCGGATGTTGGGTAGTTCGTGTGTTATCATGGTAATCAGTAATTAGGATGGCAAGTTCATTGGCAGTTGTGAATGCCGCTGATAACAGGATAATGATAACGGTAATGGCTTCTGAAGAGAGATAAAGTATACATGTTGAAAATAAACGATAACAATCAGAGTGTCAGTAATCAGCACTTAACCCAGAAGAGTTAGAAGTGCTGATGATGCATTGGTAATAGGGGCTTGTTTCAGGTAGGTATTGATAGCATCACTGGACCAGGAGCCTGCTTCTCTGATATCTGATAATGGCACCTTCGCGGCCATGCATGCCTGAGCGGCACCGCGTCTGAGGCTATGCAATGTTAGGGCTAGGGCAAGTGGAAGTACAGCAGCTGAGGCCAGTGAGAGGGCACGGGAAAGTGTTGCAGGTGTCAAGAAATCCCCTGACGGGAGAAGGAAGGCGGGAGAATGTCTAAGAGGATGCATGGAATGGGAGTAGTGAAGCCAAGCAGCTAATGGACAGGAGGGTGAACTGGGCCGAGCCGGAATAGAAAACAGTAGTGGATGCTACGAACGAAATCTGGTCTTAGTGGAGCGGAAGCTGATAATTAGAGCATCACTAGCGGGAAGAACATCATAGAACATGAGTGTATGAGGCCCTACTCTGGACTCGGTCAACGACACGAGATTAGATTGTCTAACTAGGGTTACATATCCAATTAGTAAAGCTATACGAAAGACGGCGGCTACTGAGCCGCAGCTATCGAGAAACTGAAGGATACAAGCTAGATCATGAGGGCTAAAAGGAATTGCCCTTGAGACTATGTGCTGAGAGTTTTTCAAGATACCTCTCTTCAGAATACGTAGCTGATATGAGTCAAACAAATTAGTCGGCGGGGATATCGGGGTGAGCCAGGTTTTAACTGAGCTAAGGTAGTTGAAGACAGACCACGGAGCTCGAAGTCTGTTACCCAGGTAGATAACAAAAGAAAGAATGTCATACAGGGCTGGAGTGAGCGGCTGCACATCATGTTCCTGACAGAAGGCGAGATAGACTGAGATGTGAGGCCTCTTATTCTTCCACGTCCCTTGAGCGAGAGCCTTGCTGTATGCGCTCAGCAGTTGTAGATGCTGGATCATGGAGTAGCCTGGAAGATATAACCGAAAAAATTAAGGTATCTTCCAGCTACGCTTAGATATCAAAGTCAATGACAGAGAGGGACGGTATGGCTGACAGCTGCTTAAGTTTGCGTGCGGCAATTTGTATCTTCATCGTGTTCTGTGCAACTCTACTCGTCGGGGCTCTACTTAGTGCATCAGCGAAGACTAATTCGGTGCCTAAAATTAAAATAGAATTTGATTGTTTCAATACTAGTTCTGACTGTCTGCCTCTACTTACAGATCTAGTCATTTTGTTCCACCTTCCCCTGAGGAATACAAGCCGACATTGGCGGCTCTCTGGCCGCTTGCAGCTCCGGCTACCTTCCATACACACCTCTCTTTTGCTAAGTTGTACCAGCTCTCCCGAATTATTTATTTGCTCAGTTGCCAGTGTGGTGTGAGGAGGGGGGTGGGTGAACGGAATGCGAGGTGGGGGGGCGGGAGCGGAGCCTGTACAGAGGGAAGTGGCAGTGAGTGACTACGGCACTCAATCGGCACGGAATGTATGAGAGTGGGCGGGTGAGAGGGAGACGGTGGCTGGGTGGGTGGGTGGGGTCTAGCGTGGAGTTCGTTTTGGCTGCTATCAGCCAGAGCTGACGTGCACAGGCGCAAAGGAAATGGTCCCTGCCTGATCCTGAGGACAAAACTTGTTGTGATGCCTGATTATCAGTGTTAATTGAAATAGTGTAGTTGTGAGGGTGCGACGGCAATAGGAATGTCAATGCCATCACCAAGTTAAATGCTTCTAAACCATTGGAGGTAAGCTTCCGAGTGACCGAGTGACATCTTCCGGGTAGGAAACTGAGTAGCAAGCGTCTAGTGAGAAAGCTCCCCCTGCTTGAAGGGTAGAATCACATTCAATCTCCCAGATTGGCGGGGAAGCTGAGGGAAGAAGGATTACATTGTTCAAGGAGGAGGCAAACTTCATGAACCAATCTAAATCTTTAAGAACATTACTGGGAAATTGGTGCAACCCTATCTGAGGTGCAGCCCTTAGCGCAGCGAGCAGCCTATTCATGAAGCGCGTCGCAGGCTTGATGCACTTCTCTAAGTGTTGTAGCTTCCCTGCTAGACTGTGGAGGTGTTTACGGGATGCTAACTTCTTATCTTTCAAGGCCACACATTCTTCTAAGACTTAATCAATCTTGGTCTGTGGAATAGTTACTGTCATTCCTATAGCATCTATTGAAAAACCCAGCCAGACTAACTTTTGTACTGGTGGAGAACATTTTTCGGCAGCCAGAACCAAACCCAATTCCTTAGTCACCTTAAGGAATGCATTAGTAGCTGCGTTCGCCCTTTCCCGGGTGTGCTCCACCCCGACGAAATCGTCGAGGTATCAAAGGGCATAAAACCCTTGATTCCTTAAGAGCCAAACCACCGCCCTAGTTGCCCTAGCGCATGCCAACGCCGAAGTGCGGCACCCAAAGGGAGGAGCAAGATCTATATAATATTGGTTGTTTAACATAATGCAAAGAAGGGGAGTTGATAACGGGTAAACCCTGAGCTGGCGATAAGCGCTTGCTAAATCGGCTGACCACAGCCATGACTCCGGACCTAACTTGGTGAGTTGATCGGTGAGAGTTGAAACCGAAGGCAAAGAAAAATTGATCTGGCGTCCCTGATAATAACCTCTCGCTATCCCGGCATTAACGCTTCTCCCCAGTGGGAAACTCAAATCTAAGATCACTCTTCTTGAGGTTGAGTCCTTGTTTGGCCTCGTCATTAGTGGGCTCACCTGACACCAAGGAACAAAAAGCGGGTGAGAGAAGAAACCTAGCATTGCTGAATAACGACATTCTTTATTAATAAAGGCACTAATATGAAGATCAGCATCAGCATTGCGGTTATGATTTTTACGGGTAGGTGTCGGAATATAACGAGACGTATAATCAACAGGCCAGTCAAACTCGAGAAAATCGAGCAGCTGCACATCAGGATAATCTGCAAGAGCTGAGCGCCAGGCGGCAATGTCCGAAGTTACTGGCAACTTAGCAAATAAGTAATTCGGGAGAGCTGTTGTTCTCACTGCTTGGTACAACTTAGCAAATCAGAGGTGTGTATGGAAGGTAGCTGGAGCTGCAAGCGGCCAGATAGCCGCCAATGTCGGCTTGTATTCCTGAGGGGAAGGCGGAACAAAATGACTAGATCTGTAAGTAGAGGCAGACAGTCAGAACTAGTATTGAAACAATCGAATTCTATTTTAATCGGTAAGTTATTTGTATATGTAGAGTTCTCCCGAACCGCATTCTCAGACAACTTGGGCAGTATTGTATTGTTCTTTGCTAGTGTTACGTGTGGTTGTCGGGAAGGCGGGGCCACTGTGGTGTGAGGAGGGGGGTGGGTGAACGGAATGCGAGGTTGGGGGGGCGGGAGCAGAGCCTGTACAGAGGGAAGTGGCAGTGAGTGACTACGGCACTCAACCGGCACGGAATGTATGAGAGTGGGCGGGTGAGAGGGAGACGGTGGCTGGGTGGGTGGGCGGGGTCTAGAAACCGGCGGGACACAAGTGGGCGGATCACCAGGAATGTCAACAACCTGCACCAGTGTAGACACACCGGTGCTATCAACAGTAGAAATGGCGGGAACTGGAAATGGGCGGAACCTTACACTAGCCCCGTCCGCACCAACTTTATCAGCATTTTTCTTGTCATGAAAGGCGCGCCTCTTAATACAGTCTTGTTCTCTGTGAATATGGAGTCTCTTGAGGCGATACGCACACCATGCACACACATGTAGGAATTTAGCTGGGAGAACGCTGTGTGTCGTCCTGAACCCGCAGTCACATCCCCAGTTCCAATTATTACACGGACGGCCGTCCGTTTCCTTGTTGTATTCATTCCTGACATTAATAGGCACATTTTGCTGTAGGGCCGCTGCTGGCACCCCTGCAGAAGCTGCTTGAGCTGGTAACTGAGACGAGAAATGAGCCACCGGTTGAGCTGGGAACTGATGCGCTCTAGGAGACCAACTTGACCTTCCGGCCGCCGTACAAATATCACGTTGCATATCTTTAATCAGAGCCTGGTCATCCCAGCCCTGTGGAAGCCGACCTTCAGCAACTAACTTAAAGACTTTCTCAGACCACAAACGGCATATTGGCCAGTCCCAGGTATTAGCCATATTTGCCAGGTCTTCCTCGTGTTTCAAGATATGTTTCAACCAAGAGGGTGGCAGGTTCGGCAATGCAGCAAGAGTTCTTAAAACCTCAAAGTATTCGGGCCAAGTAGCCTCCCCCATCCCTATGCCTTTAAAGGCGTCCGTCCCCTCTGGTTATTAGCAAATGTGGTGAAAAAGAAGTACCTTTTGGCTTCCTGAACGTGTTGGAGGTGTCCAAAATAAGCTCTGCAATGGCGGCTGCCGCATGCTGCACCCTAGCCTGCACCGACTGTGCTGGTTGCAGCTCCTGAACTTGTGGTTCTGCCGCCTCCACCATTTCTGCCAGATAGAAGCGCTGCGCTGGGGGCGGGGCTTGAAGCTCAGGAACCTGTTGTTGACCCTGTTGCGCGACCTCAGCCTGCCGAGGCAGACCCTGTACCGGTAGTGGTGACAAAGTGGGCATGACTTGAGCTGGTGAACCAAAAGCAGCCTCCGCTACTGACCTACACGGAATGGCAGCCACTCGTTCCAACGCATTTACCCTGACCGCCAAATTACGAGTAACTTGCAACGCCTCTCGCTGAAGCTCTAACATTGTAGCCATATCCGACGTCTGTTGCGGAAGCTCCTGCTCCGAATTAGGCTGCAACTGTGCACTCGAATCCGCCATATCCCGGTGCCTCTTCGCATGCGGCGCCAAGGCCCTAGCTGCCCTACGGAGGGAGGCTCGCCGAAGTTGCGGCCGTAAAGGCGGCCTGCCCACCCGCTTCCTCGGCGGCATAGTTGCTGACAGTGTTGAATAGTGGGCGTGTCTAGAGAGTAATTTTGAAGTTGCTTGGTTGAGAGCCAGAAGCGAAGTGGTGACAGAGGGTGGGGTGGGTCACGTGATCAAGTTCGACTAGCCTCATTCGCGAATTAACTATGTTGACTAGTCAACATACGTAATTCAATCAGAAACACATATAGAAGGAAAACCGTCTTTTCTTGTTGAATGTAAAAAGCAGTGAAACACATGGGGTTTGAACGCACAAGACCAAACAACTTCAGATTACAAGTTCAGCACCTTAACCACTAAGCCACAGAGACCACACATAGTTACTTGTCTCAGTTCAGGCTATTTGTATATATGACGTCATATATACAAGGTGTGTGATTGTGTATGTGTGTGTATATATTTATATACCATGTGTACATCATATCATGGTTGACGGAAACAAGCTGAACTCTGTTCCGGAATTCACCTACCTCGGAAGCACTATATCAAGTGATGGACGCATTGATGTTAGACCTGTCGCCATGCTTTGAATACACAAGATTGTAAGCAGCAAATGAAATATTGAGGATCTGTTGGATCACCAGCAACTGGAACATGTTTGGATAATTATTGCACACGGTCAAATTAATATATAAATCCTTTAGTGAATTTAATATTGCATCAGGTAATTTGGAAGACACAAAATTACAGTTAAGGGTAGCCAGTCTTTTATTACATTTTAATTGATATATTTGTAAAGATAGAAATTGACATATGGCGTTATTTATTTATTTCCAATCTGATTAACTTGAACACAACCGTAAATAGATATTTGGAAGTTGATGTGAATAAGATTATGCATATTTTGAAAGTGCTAATAAAGACATGACTTTTTTAAATCTCCAAAACTGAATAAAAAGATATTTCTTGATATATTTGACTCTTTTAGGCATTTGCTTCAAATATATTTCCACTCGAATTTCTGTTGTTAACCTCTGAATATTTCGAATAACGGTACATTTTGAAACAAACTAACATGTATGAATTATATCATTGTGTATCTTTCTTTTTCTTCAGAAAATTGACGAGATCCGGCGAATGGCAGCGACTACCGCCTTCACCAGAGACAAATCAGCAACGAGTGAGTTTTAAGCAGTTATTGATTGATATGGGGTGTGGGTTGTTGGAGTTTTACATCCTGGCAACATTTAAGGTCATATCAGGACGGGCACTGACTTCTGACAGTGCGCACTCTTGGCGACTGTATAGTGCTGCCCCATTGGTAAATCAGGCCGCTGCCACCATGAACTGATATCCCACTCAGTCACATTTTCCTGACAGTGAGCTTACCAGTTCTTCCCCTATCCTATTAATGCTCAGCATATTTTTCTTCACCCGTCCTGATATGACCTTAGATGTTGCGAGGACGTAAAACTCCAACAACCAACCAATCATTGAAACACAAGGAACAATAATAGTGATTATAGTTGGGGGTCATCCACAGTTTTCAACATTTTCCCACTCATACAAAGCATCAAACGGTAGGTGGGTGTCGGTCAAGTACAACTTTTATCATTTCGTAAAATGTTGATATTTTTGGGCATACGTTTGAAATTTGTCAGTTATACCGTATTAAAATGTTGATGTCTACTACTTTAGGGGCAGAGGTCTGGAAAAGTGCCATGCTTTGTACGACCGTGAAAATATTGAAAGCTTTGTCTTACCTTTTAATAACACAGATACCATTCTTGCTGTATAAATGTAATAACTGTATCAAGACCACTACAACACTGCCTGGCGAGTGACTGGCATGCTGCATCCCATTGGTGCACTGGCTGATTGGTGTATTGTGGCCACTAGTCAAGGCAGTAAAACAGTCATTTAGAATATAAAACTGTTATGCGGCAAGACACCTGTGTGGTAACTGCGGTAACTGCTTGGCGGTCATGTGTCCCTCCTGCTCAGCCACTATCCTAGAGGGTGGGGCTTTCATGCTGCATGCAACTACTATGTCAGCTGGTTGGCTGTCATACTGTGTGCCTATTACTCACTATCTTAGTATGTATAACTCATACTATATACCACTGCTGTTTCCGATGGCTGAGTGTAATACTGTCTGCCTGTTCGTTACTCAAACTGTATCTTACTTCTTAGAATATTTAGCTGCCATGATGTGTACACTGCCAAGTCGGCTGGTTGACTGTCATACTGTGTATGTGTTGGTCAAACACAATCTTGGAATTTATAAGTGCCATGCTACATGCCAGTGGTGTGTCAGGTGGTTGGTGGTTATGCACTGTCTTAAAATATGGAGCTGTCATGCTCTGTACCTATTACTGTCATGCTATGGACCCATTACTCAACAATTTGCGGCAGAACATGAACTCCAGCAAGTAATTAAACAACCGACTAGAGTAACGAGGACCACACAAAAAACAAGAGACCTTGCTTTCACTAATATCAAGTACTGTACAAAATCGGGTGTATTGAACTACAATATAAGCGACCATAAACCAATATATATAATAAAGAAAAATCCCAGAAATGACAAAAGAACCACCATCTATTCGGGCCGCACCTACAGGAATTGTAACTTCAATGATCTAGCAGCCACCTTGAGGGAAAACAATACAGCAGAACTACTATCAGAGGAAGATCCGAACAAATGCTGGGACATGATACAAGAAATGATTGTCAATGCTGCAAACAAACACTGTCCCCTGGTTAGACTAGACATAAGAAACAAAACAGCTGGTTATTTGAACAATGAACTGCTAGAATTACAACAGGACAGAGATTATTTCATTCGGAAATCAGATATAACAAGAGACCCTGGGGATCAATTTATAGCTGAATGTATGGTCAGGAAGGCCAGAAACGAGGTGCGAAAAGCCAAGTCTAGGCACTGTTTAGACCAGATAAATAAGTATAAGCAAAATCCAAAGAGACTCTGGCATGAACTGCAACAAATTAACCCGGAAGCAAAATCCATTATCAGCAACCTCAGTAATGAGGACAACGGGGAGAGAATACTAGATAGCCTCTTGGCAGAAGAGATTAACAACTACTTTATTGATGTAGGTGAGAATCTTGCCAGAAAGTTTGACCAGGCTATAGATAGTCAGGACACCTACACGGTCACCACCAATGATCAGACGTATGATTTGACTGAGATAACACAGGAGAAAATCCTCAGAAAGGTCAATGCTGTATCAGCATATAAGTCATCTGGCATTAAAGACATCAGCTCAGCCCTAATGAAGGTTTCAATTACTGCACTTATAAATGAATTCACACACCTGTATAACCTAGTGGTCAACACTGGTATTTTTCCGGAAAGCTGGAAACTAGCTACAGTTTCACCCATCCCAAAGACGAATAACCCAAGATACTGTAGTGAGCTGCGCCCAATATCTATCCTCCCTCTTCCTGGCAAAATCATAGAACAAATAATACATGATGAGATAAAAACATTTTTAGAGTCTTCCAATTACCTAACCACCCAACAAAATGGATTTAGAAAAGACAGATCAACAACTAGGGCATTGGCCTCTCTTATGGATGAGTTATTGACCATCCTGGACAAAGGTGAACTTACAATTGCAGTATACCTCGACTTCAAAAATGCTTTCGATACAATTGACCATAGAATACTATTGCAGAAAATCCAGAAAGCAGGACTGGGGAAGAAAACCTGTACATTCATGGCCAACTACTTAACTAATAGGAAACAATGCACAAAACTTAATGACACTGAGTCAACCATCAGGACTATTAAAACTGGAGTTCCGGGGGGGTTCAACCCTGGGCCCCCTTCTGTTTTTAATCTTTATAAGTGATTTACCCCAAGTATCAGAGGATGCAACATTCACATTATTTGCAGATGATGCAGCACTCACAGTACACAATAAAGATTTCCAAATAGCAACCGATCAGGTTCAGACAGTGCTGACCAGGGTTAACCTGTGGTGTAGTGAAAACAAACTATCCCTTAACACCAATAAAACTGAGTTTGTCATTTATGGCACCAAAGCAAGGAAGGCAAGCGCACAACCCATAACACTGCATATTGGCGGAAACCAAATTAAGGAGGCAAGTGCATACAAGTACTTAGGAACAGTGATTGATTCTACCTTAAATGGGAATCAACAGCTGGCTAGACTAACTCAATCATTGGCACTAAAAATGACTACAATCAGGAAGATGCGGACCTTCATAAGCGAAAACACTGCCCTACTGCTATATAGATCAACAGTTCTACCAATAATAGACTATAATTATATAATTTATGGCCACACAAAGCTCACAAAGCAGCAACTGACTAAGCTACAAAGGATCCAAAACCGGGCATTAAGAACAATTTATTGGGGCAAAACACTAAGTGTACAGGAAATGAATGACAAAGCAAACCTAGATTACCTAATGGTTAGAAGAGATTCACATCTCCTATCACTTATGTACAGAAGAGCCAGAGATACCCAATATATAGACAACACAAAAAGGAATACTAGATGGGCTGATTCCACTCTACTCAAAGTCCCCAAGCCTTCCACAAACAAACTAATTAAAGCACCAATTTACAAAGGCAGCATGATGTGGAACAACCTACCAACCAGAACCAGGGCAGCGTCCTCTTACCTAGAATTTAAAAACTCACTAAGAGTACATCGGATTGGGCAGGCCCTTATGCAGTTGCAGTAAAGTATGTTCCATGGCGTCACCATACCGTAAGTGGCAGACCACTGAACCCTCAGCCTTGGTTTCTCCCCCCACCCCCCACTTTTTTAATTTGTTGCTGTTCCTCTGTTATCTCCAGTCAACCATATACGATGACAGAGACAGTCCAGGTATATATGTAAAATTTAAGACCTAAATGCACTGGCATTGGTCCCACTGCTTCACTGGTCACAGCTGGTCCAGTGTATTATTAACAACCCCACCCCAACAACATAATTCATAAACTCACATAATTAACTACATTAGAGTTACACTAGAATTTTCCTAACAAACCAACATATATATATACCACTTGCCTAACTGCAACTCAACATTAAAACTTACTACAAGTTTACCAACTGAATACGGAAGATAACTTCTGCTTACATTCTAAATACTATGTAAATACTCACATTGATCTGACTAATATTGATCGAGTTATATGACACTACTGTACCATATTGTTATGGAACGTTTGGGTTTCAGAATTTCATTGTGTTACATGGTGCAAATTGTGTATTCAACAGGTATTGTACACCTTATTCTATATACCCTGAATTGAAAAATGGCTGGAAGACCAGTGCTTTGGCACTGACAAAAGACTTATTCAGCAGAATAAACATATTTACCACAAAAAAAAAGGATTTGAAAACAGCCTTGTATTGCCAGAGGTGTGTATATAAAAGAGGTGACCTTGATGCAGGCGTGGCAGTTGAGACGTGGCAGTGTTCGACATGCACCTTCGAAAACCCGGGTGTGCGCTCCACGTGCGAAGTCTGTGGCCGGACTCCAAACCGCTCAAGTTACCCCCCCATCCCGCCTCAGGTGAATATACCCGGGTCTTCTGTCTGATGTGCAATTGTCTCATGTATATAAGTGGGTACACACGTACACTACATTACACTACATTACACTACACTAGGATTTTGTTCGTTATTGGTTAGAAATGCCAAATTTGTGAAAGTTTATTTTGGATTGATTATTTAATATGAAAAAAGACGGAACCATTTTTCTTGACTTAAACTGACATCGAAAAATTACTTATAAAGTAGATATAACTTAAAAATACACTATTATAAATTGATTTGATTGTAAAAGTCGAGAAATCGCATTAATTTTAATAATTAATATATACGCTAACTATTTTGTCAGAGCTGTTATGTTTATTTGAAAATGGAATGTAAAGTTAAAGCTATGTATCGTTAATGTTTTTTGTCCCAACTGTATAGACGGTTATTGTGCAGTATCAGACTTATTCAAGTAAAACTGCCCTAATTAGAAGATATTACCAACCACTGTGGGCATTGTTACCCTGTTTGGTTGGTGTAGAAGTAATAGATAAGCTGTACATGCGTTACCTTCATGCAATGACGTGCACAGACTTTCAGATGGGAAGAGGCTGAGTTGAAAAAAGAGCACATCTCTAACATCAAGAAAAGAACGAAAATGCTTTTGATATATAAGAAAAAGAAATGGCGACTCAAGCACCCAGACCCTTTGTCACCTTTCATTAAATCACTAGAATGTAGCTCCATACTAAATCAAATAAATCAGTACATGCATGTACAATTAAAAATATTAAAAATAATTTCACGTACTTGTTAGCGACGTAATATGTCTCCTAAGTGACTGAAATAATTTCAACCGGGCTTCGATCCTTGGCTTCAGTTCACTTGAACTAATTGCAACCACTTAGTTCGATGTACATTCGATTGGTCGTTAAAATGGCAAACTTTGGAGATATTTGAAGTGAAAACATGACAAAATTAATTTTGGTTGGCAAGCACGTCAACATTCTGACATCATTGACTTAAGCACTAATAGGTTCTATTAAATTGCCTTTTATGCAACCTAACATGTTTAATAATGTGCACCATTATCTAAGATCAATATGTAGGATCAAATCTAGATCAATATTTTGGTTTAGAAAAGTTTATGCTTTCATCGGACTATGCAACTTTAAACTAAGTTGAGTGCTTGAAAATACGAAATGCCAACAAAGCATCAAATAGTATGTGATCACCATCACTGAGTACAATCCTGCCAAGCATCGCAAAACTATATGTTTGACTCAATATGAGGCTTGTCAAAATTGACATCACATATTGGCCTGTACATTTAAAGAGGCGGGACCAGACGGGATGGCCGAATGAGTTAGAACGTCCGATTCCCATGTTGGTAGACCGTGGGATCGTAGGTTCGAACCCTGGTCGAGTCAAACCAATCACTTAAAAATTGATACTTGTCACTTCCTAGCCAGGCGCTCGGCATTATTGGCTCAGTGTCAGGATAATGTGACTGAGTGGGATATCAGGTCATGGTGCTGGTGATCTGGTCTCCCAGTGGGGCAGCACTATAAAGTCACCACAAGTTGGTACGCATCCTGATATGAACTTAGATGTTGCTAGGACGTAAAACAACAAACAAACAACAAACTTTAAAGAGTCGGCCATAAAACCTGATTCAAAATCTGTATTTAGCACTCAGACGTAATTGCAACAACCGTCAACCACTGACGTGAATATTAAAACATGGATTCGATCAAACAGACTCAACAACAGCTTGTATTTCGGCACTTTGTCGCCATTGTGTGTAACTGTGCGCTTCTGTGTTGGACCAGGCGCCGAGGCTGCTCCCACACAGCGGCGGGAAGCCCATGTTCGGCTGGACTGAATGCGACACCAAAACGCCGAGCAGGCTGACGCGCGGCGATGACCTTATCATTGATGATGACGAAGATGTTCCAGACAAGGGTTCAGAGAGGTCATAAAGGGCCGTGATGGAAGAGCTAGCTATTCTTTCGCTCTTCTGATTTGTGCAGACAGCACTGCTGGAAATATCCTTGAAGTCGGGTATTATCTTTTATTTTTGTTTTTGTCAAAGTTAATTTAACCCTTACATGGGTTAAATACCAAAGTGTGGGGGGGTGGGGTGGAAGACCCCCTCAACTGATGAGCTTGGCTGATGCTAGCAGGTTGCTAACCTTGTGAAGAACACTTTCGGGGCACCATTCTAGCTTCACGCTAAGCCGGCCCGACTCACATGCAGAATGCCAAATCCCTCCACCGATACTTTCGATTGATGATTTCACTGTTTCATGACGGTTATCTCAGCTATGTGCAGCGATAGATTTGGGTCGATTCCACATGTTGTTTTCAGTTCTGCTGTAAACAAAGATGTTCTCTTGTTGAGTACTTAATACCCCGGTCATACTATGCTTGCGACAAACAAACAAAACTGGTGTTCACAAATTGGTCCTCAGTGGTCATTCACCTGGTGACCATTATGGTCGCAAGGAGGTTGCAGGTGTTGCACCAAAAACCTCCTTGCAACCAAAATGGTCATCAGATCGCCAACCATATTCATAGGTTGGTGATCGATCGATGACCTGGCACGCTGTCAACCACCTGTGATCAGTTAGCGAGTGGTTGAGGACTGGTTAGCGAGTGGTTGGTGAGTGGTAGGGGACTGGTTTGCGACTGATCTGCAAATCAGTCTCTGACCGAATGCCTCACCCAATTTTCTTAAACTTTTGGTCGCCGACAAAATGTTTTTTTGATGGACGCAAGTGTTTTGTGACATGGGTATAGTATAACCTATTCATGATGTATTTCTGAAAGTTATAATGTGTAGTTTGTAAATACATCAACATGAATTAAGAAAAACGAAGTTGTTCGTTAACTTGCATTGTATTCTAGAACACTTTATTATTTCATGTTGGTTAGGTTTTTATTTTAATGTTAAGAGATGCAAAAGATTTATATGCAGTCACCAATTGGAGTAATGTAGGTGTATTGATTGTGTTCTGCATGCTGTGTTATTGCACCACAGGTGTCGTGTGCAAATGAACATTTGATGGCAGTCCAGTAAAGGGAGCGGAAGTCCGCAATCACCTACCATAGTCCAAGTATTGCACGATGTTTGTTTGCACCTACCATATTCCAAGTATTGGACGATGTTTGGTTTGCACCTACCATATTCCAAGTATTGGAAGGTTTTTGTTTGCACCGACCATAGTCCAAGTATTGGACGATGATTGTTTGCACCTACCATATTCCAAGTATTGGACGATGTTTGGTTTGCACCGACCATAGTCCAAGTATTGGATGATGATTGTTTGCACCTACCATATTCCAAGTATTGGATGATGTTTGGTTTGCACCGACCATAGTCCAAGTATTGGACGATGTTTGGTTTGCACCGACCATAGTCCAAGTGTTGGAAGGTTTTTGTCTGCACCTACCATATTCCAAGTATTGGACAATGTATGGTTTTCAGCTACCATATTCCAAGTATTGGACAATGTTTGGTTTGCACCTACCATACTCCAAGTGTTTGACAATGTTTGGTTTGCACCTACCATAGTTAACACCTACCATATTCCAAGCAGTGGATGTTTGGTTTTCACCTATCATAGTCCAAGTACTGGATGATGTTTTGTTCGCACCTACCATGGTACAAATATTGAATGATGTTTGGTTTGAACTTACCGTAGTCCAATTATTGGACATTGTGTGGTTTGCACCTATTGTAGTCTAAGTATTGGACATAGTTCATATATCAAAGCTATGGCATGGACTAATTTGCACTCTTAAGTTGTTGCTAGGACGTAAAACAACAACAAACAAACAAACAAACTTAAGTTACAGTTAAAACTATCTCTGTAATATATATAATGATAAGTGTATGCTTATAGCCGTGTTCACACGGGCAAAATCTAAAGCGATTCAGCCAAGGCGAATCATATGAATCGATTTAGACGTCCGTTCACACGGGCAGTACTTGGGCCGGAAATCTATATCAACGCATGAACAAGTCCAGTCTGACCAGTGCCAGTTTTCGTTTAGGCGTCGTCACCACGAGAGAGTGGGTTCGACCTAGATATGTATGGACTGAATCGTATTGGTTTGGAACAATCAAAACTTCTGCTGGGCAGTGAAACCATAAAAATAAATGATGAAAAAAATATCTGTGCACAGCTAGCTGTTTCATAGACTAAATTATATAATATGCACTTTTGATCGACCGGAAAGTCAACAAACTAAGGTATCGACTGCGCATGCGTGTCATGTCCTTAATCCGCCTCAGTGCGTCCACACGGGCAAAATAAATCGATTCACAGAAATCGACTCACGTAATCGACCTCCACAAGTGGTTTACAGTATTGGGATCACAGAAATCGATTCAGCCCTAATTCGACTCAGACGCCCGTTCACACACGAAATGTGCGTCGAACTAGGCAAGTCGATTTCTACGAATCGATTTACATTGCCCGTGTGAACACAGCTTTTGATGTGGACCTGTGGTTAAATTAACTACAGGGATGAAAGATCTCCGCGATTTCGCGGATTTCCGGGATTTTTCCTGTAGCTTTAAGTGTATACTAATACGTTGACTTAAACTGCAGCACCATCAGCGTATATCTATACTAATATGTGGTGCAGACGCCATGGCACTATCAGCGTATACTACTAATAAATGCTTCAAATGCTGCAGCACTATCAGCGTATACTACTAATACGTGCTTCAAACATCGCAGCATGGTCAGTGTATACTAATACATGCCTCAAACGCCACAGCATTATCAGCGTATACCAATATGTATGACTCCCGACTTCCGGGAATTTTCCGCGATTCCCTGACAATGCTAAACCTATGGGAGAATATAAGCATTTCCGCTTTTTTTCCCATAGACCACTTTCATCCCTGTAACTAAAGGCATGTTAAATTAACCCCTATTTCAAGGGTTATTTTCCTCTTTTTTCTTTGAAAACTACTTTAATTATGATAATTGTAATCAATGTTCGTACATGTTGCAATCAGTGAACACGCTTAATTGATTGCAATTACTGTGATGTCGCAAAATGCCGTGCAATGATAACAGTCCGCGGGGATACCAGGATTTCTCAACAATGTTAACTTCAAATGTTTGTCCAGAAAGTACATTTCCCTGACATACCCCCACCCTCTTTTACTCCCCCCCCCCCCCTTGTCCTCATAAAGCCCCTACCCGATCGTCCTATCTACCACCAAGCCAGTCTGAGACGTCCGGTTACCAGGGCCAGGTTCAAGGTATGCCTCGGAGAAATTCCTGATGTCACGCTAGTCTGAACGACTTTAGCTGGCGGGTACCTCGAAAATGGCGGCGCCCATAGAGGGGCAGCCTTTTGCAATTGACTAGAAGAGCGCTGAGTGGCTGAAAACAGTGAATTTGGCAGCCAATTTCGATGCGACTTTCGTCTCCTGTCTGAAAAGCGAGACGTCTCCCGAGACGATTTGGAGGCATACCCTAAACGCATATATAGGCTAAAAAGACGACTCGGAGGCATACCCTGAACACGGCCCAGATACCACGGACTGCAGTGCTATGGTTCTCAGCATCAAATGCTGAGCACACACTGCCCCTGAAAGCCTTGGGGCTGGCAGGCAGCATGGCCAGTGTCGCAGTTTGAGCGCCCTGCCAGTTTGAGCGCCCTTCTGTTGCTTCTGCGCATGCGCGGAATTTAACAGCATCGTCTGCGCATGCGTCAAATTCTACCCAGTTTCAAACTACCGTGGTCAGATAAGAAACAAAGACTGATAGCCTTGAGTTTACCGGAACGCAAAGCATTAGTTTTACTCAAAATTAAGAGAAATCCAGAACCCTAAACGTATCAATTTAATATAATCTTTTTGTTAAACATGTTTTCTATGTGAATTCCTATTAGTTTGTTTCTAGGTGGTGTGGTTTTAGAGATATTTAACGTTTTCTGTATGAAGATTGCTCACTGACACTGCCATTGACAATGCATTGAGTTTGCCGGTACGCACAGTGCAAAACGTTAGTTTTATTAAAAGTTAATAGAAAACCAGAACCCTAACCGTATCAATTTAATAATGTTAAACATGTTTTCTATGTATATTCCAATTAGTTTGTTTCTTGGTGGTGTGGTTTTAGAGATATTTAACTTTTTCTGTATGAAAAATGCTCACTGCCACCGCCGAACCGTGGCATGGTGTATGCACAACAACCACTGGCAGGGCGCTCAAACTGCAACAGAAGGGCGCTCAAACTGCGACACCGGTCTAGCTGCAACCCTGGGGCCGGCAGGGCACACACTGGCACCTCCCTACCTGCGCCTTGCTCAACGGTATCGCCACAACTATTTGCCACAACCATACCCGACCCTGCACATTCATGCTCCTGTAAAAGTCCACGCGCGCGTGTGTTTGTTTCTTTTTAAAGCCTCTGCAAAGATGAGAAATTACCATTGACGTTGAAGGCAAGAAAGAACTTAAACTACAGTGACTTCGTGGTACATTCCATCTCTGATGTATTGCTGTGCACAGTACAGGTGTATATGTGCCCTTCCTTGGTGAAGCTCCATCTAGTCCCAGTACCCAGCTGTCTACGTGTGCATTGCATGTCCAACTGTCGTCTGGCCAGCAGTCGAGTGTGTGTGAGTCGCGTAGTCACCCCATAGCATTTAGATTGTGGTTGACGCGCGGTCAGTGTTTGCCGCTGCTACTTCACTGCTGGCCGGTGTTGCAGTTTCCGCGGCACACCAGTTTGCGGGGGACACATACATCCAAATGCATTGTCAATGGCCGTGAGCAAATCTTCATACAGAAAAAGTCAAATATCTCTCAAATTACACCACCTAGAGGCAACCTACATAGAAAACATGTTCAATGAATAGATTATATTAAATTTATAAGGTAAGGCTTCTGCACTTCTATTAATTTTGAATAAAACTAATCTTTTGCACTGCGCATACCGTCAAACTCAAGCCATTGTCAATGGTCGTGAGCAATCTTCATACAGAAAATACAGAAAAAGTGAAATATCTCTAAAACTACACCACCTAGAAACAAATCGCGTGGTACACATATAGAAAACATCTTTACCAAAAACATCGTCTTGTCGATTTTGATGCATGCACAGAAGCGATGTGTCCCTCGCAAACTGGTGTGCCGCGGAAACTGCAACACTGGCTCAACTGTGTCTTGTGATTATTGTTGCCGATTGCTTACATTTCGAGTAACATCAGCCAAGTGAATTGTCGTGTGATCATTAAATATACCACATAATGTGATACACCTGGGAAATGAGTATATGAGTGAGTGAATAATCACGCTGAAACAGTTTACATTTCCAGAACTACCAACTAAGTACTCTAATGTAGCTCTGCTTATTCGATTTTATATGTGACAATCTACAGTCTTTAAGTTCAATGTAATATTTCACAATTTACTTATGTATTATAGTTAATACACATGTTGACTCATTTAGAGACTTGTAAAGCCGCGTGAAACAATCCTCAAGCATCGTCGTATTAGAAAACTTGCACTGCACACAGCGGTGCATCACCGTAGATAAAAGATTCACCCCGTGAAGATCAACCTATTAGAAAAACTGGCGAAATGTTTCGACATGGTGGGGAAATGAACTGAGCAGATAGATTCTTAATTTAAAAAGCAAAATATATTCTTCACATGTATCTTAATATTTGCCCGCTACCTTTGATTTGAAAAATATAATAAAAACATGTAGTTTAATCGACTTTAATAGTGAAATTGATGGCATTCTACGGTCGCCATCTTGTCTTTTTGCACTCTCTCCCATTTCACTAACTCTTTGCCGATATAAGTAATCATTTGATACTGGAGCCAGGGATTCTACTTCCTGTTCCATACTAAAGCTATTTTTTCGTCAGTATTTAGACTACGTTGTCGTTCACCCCTTTATCTAGCTAGCATCACCGGTGCTATCTGGGTCCATTTGAGTGGTCAACCCTGCTAAATGGCAAATGGTCAATCATGATCAATAGATTGATAAAAGTGTCTTTTTGTGTGCAAAGCTACTTGATGTTATATGGTGCGATTTTCAAAATATTTTTTCTGCAATGCAAAGGATATGCCTCATTCGTCAGTTGGGTCACATGACCAAAATGCAGCATTCTGATTAGTTTGTCATATGTTGTTTATATTTACATGATATATGCGATGTGCTTTTGATCATGTTCTGGTGTTTGCATTTTTGACTATTAGTTATCCGTTATTTATCACAGATGATGCACATACATATAAAAAAAACTAGTTTTTTAAAGTCTGATTTTGGAACTCTTCATTATATTTTGTGGTGTTTATTTACTCTTATGTCATGTCAAAAAGCCAACAGAGGTACTGTCAGATATTTATTATCCTATTTTCCTGATACATGAAATGTAATAACTTTGCTTTTGCTAGGTCTGTTAAGTCCATGCATATATCAAATTAAAGGGTTTAATGCGTTTTATCAGAATACGTTTGTTTTGAAATGTTATTTGGTATTTGGAATTTTTCTGCAAGTCTCCAACTCAGTATGGAATGGCCGTAAGCTATTTATGAGGGAATATCCCGAGTTGGTTGTGCAGTACGGTTAAAAGCATGGTTATGAAATAGCTGTCCACCACCAAGCCACCTTCTGACAGCAGTTCTGACTAATGTAATGGGTGTACCCTCAGAACTAATGTACTCGAAGAATACAAAACTACATACAAAAATAATAGTTTACAAATACTAGATATAATACCATACAATCCGCAGGAACAGCTTAGTTAACCTGGTAAATAAGTGTTCTATACAGGACCAGCCTAGTAATAGATCCAGATCTAGAGTAAGAGGTACTTTGATGGTATATTTTTCTTAATTTGTTCATGTTTCCATTATTTATGATTTTTTATAGCAAGTATACACATAATGTGTCAATGTGTAGGGTTCAGTAGTCATTGTAGTTTTGGTTGATACAGTTGATGTTTCTTGCATTTAGGCCTAGTTAATTTGAAATCTAGATCTAGAGAAATCTAGGTTTAGAATTACCTATGTTGTTAACTTTGGTTTCTGGATGTCTTTGCACTCTAATCAGGAAGCCATGGTACATTGATACTGATAGTCACTTTTTCTTATTTTATTTGTGTTGCCTACTATTGAATGGTCTTTGATCCGACACAATGTATTCAGTGGTCATTCATTGGTTATTGTATACACACTACATACATGCTTCTAAAGTTAACCCGCAACCCTAGTTTCAGCTTGCTGCGCATGCTCCGTGGAAAATGCGCATACATTTGTATGTTAGTTCCATCTGTTGTATCCATCTCTACAACTCCCTTCAGTTATATAGCATTTGATTGTAGACCCATGTATATGAAAACGTGAATTTTCTCCCGGCTTAAAGGGACGGGTGATACAGTAAGAGCGGGGTGGAGGGTAGTTACCAGGGCCGCGTTCAAGGTACGGCTCCGAGACGTCTCGGGGAAATCCCTGACATCACACTAGTCTGAACGGTAAAAGCAGTCTGTCGCCTCGAAAATTGATGCCATTTTGCTATGGAAAAGAAGCGCTCTGATCGGCTGAAACCACTGAATATGGCGGCCATTTTCGAGGGCTTTTTGTCTATTGGCTGAAATGGGAGGCGCCTCGGAGAGGCACCCTGAACGCAAATAAACCAAACGGCGTCTCCGAGGCGTACCCTGAACGCGGTCTTGCTTCTCACTTTGCTAATTGGAGGGGGGGGGGGGGGGGGGGGGGGCGCTTGGCGCTGGTTCGTGACAATATGCAAACACTAGCACTGACTTGACCCCTGTCAGCTGTGACTGCCTTCTGGGGCCGTATGCATGACGAGTAAGTTATCGCCCCCGGGGATAAGGAACGGGGTAGCTATCGCAGGGGGTAGGAAATGGGTCACGGGGTATGCATGAGGCCAAATCGGCGAGGAGGTAGGTACCCTAGCAGTTATTTATAGATTTGGGAAATCCCTCTGCGTGTATAGCCATATATTAGGCTCAAATATATTAAATGCGATCATATTTAACAGAATTACATACGCAATAAGTGATATTTCATGAAATTAACCCTAAATTGGAAGCAATATTAATGCTGCCGCCGCAACGGCGGTGATATTAATATTTATATTTTCGAATCGACGAACGTACAGTAACAAACCGCCGTCGCCACCAGTAATGGCCCTGTCACACTATGACGTTTCTCACTGTCTGTGTCTCTGTCTGTGTGTATGTGTGTCTGTATGTGTCTGTGTCTTTGTCTCTCTCTGTGTCTGTCTCTGTGACTCTGTCTGTGTCTCCGTCTGTCTGTGTCTCCGTCTGTCTGTGTCTGTGCCTCTGTCTCTCTCTCTCTCTGAGACACAGAGACAGACAAAGAGACACAGAGACACACACATACATAGACACAGACAGAGACACATACAGAGACACATACAGAGACACAGACAGAGACACAGACACGGAGAGACAGACACAGAGACACATTCAGAGACAGAGAGAGACACAGACATAGAGACACAGACACAGACAGAGACACATACAGAGACAGACAGAGACACAGACAGAGACACATACAGAGACAGACACAGACAGAGACACATACAGAGACACATACAGAGACAGAGACACAGAGAGAGACACAGACACCCAGACACAGACAGAGACAGAGACACATACAGAGACAGACACAGAGAGAGAGACACAGAGAGAGACACAGACACATACACAGCCACAGACACATACAGAGACAGAGACACAGACAGAGACGTTTCGCCAAAAAAGGACACACGTCGCCGCGCGTTGGAGAGAAACATCATAGTGTGACAGGGGTATATGGAACGCGACGCGGCGGCGGCGATTTGTTTACTTTACGATCGCCAATGCGGCGGTAGCCTTAATAACGGTTCAAATTTAGGGTTAAATTGATAAAATTTCACTTATTGCGTATGTAATTCTGTTAAATATGATCGCATTCAATAGATTTGGCCCGAGTCGGTCCCTACCCCCGCTACTGGGTAGGGGTAGCTTACCCGACTTTTACCCCCCCCCCCGGGGTAGCCTTATCCCGGACACATGCATAGCAACTTTTCGCCACTACCCCGGAAATCCCCACTACCCCGAGAGGTAGAGTGCTACCCCCGCGTCATGCATACGGGCCCTGGGGCCGTATGCACCAATCGGTGATAGGGCCATAGCCGCGGTTTGGCTAGCTCCCCACAGCTAACTGTGGAGAATCGGTATGCATCAATCGGTGCCAGCGCTAACCCCGGTTAGTGTGGCGGCCGCTGATATATTAGTGCCAAATCTATTCAATGCGATCATATTTAACAGATTTACACACTCAATAAGTGAAATTTGATCAAATTAACCCTAAATGAAATTAACCCTAAATTCGAACCGATATTAACTCCGCTGCCGCATTGGCGGCGTTATTCATATTGTCGAATCGACGAATGTAAAGTAAACAAATCGCCGCCACCGTGTCGACGTCGACGTCGACGTCGATATCCATACTGTCGAACGTCAACTAAAAATGGCCGCCGTTGCCGCCGCCACATCGGCGGCAATATATTACACCCAAATCTATTCAATGCTGTCATATTTAACAGAATTACATACGCGATAAGTGAAATCATCAATTTAACCCTAAATTCGAACCGATATTAACGCCGCCGCTGCATTGGCGGCGTTATTCATATTGTCAACTCGAGGGAGTTCCCACATCTATAAATAACTTCACGGTTAGCTATCCGCCCCGGCTAAGACATTGGTGCATACCAGTTGACCTATTTCTCCAACCCGCCACTACCCTGGGGTAGCTAACCAGAGCTAGCGCCCTAACTCTGGCTTAGCCTAGCACCGATTGGTGCATACGGTCTACAGATGGCGACCGTAGAATGCCATCAATTTCACTATTAAAGTCGATTAAACTACATGTTTTTATTATATTTTTCAAATCAAAGGTAGCGGGCAAATATTAAGATACATGTGAAGAATATATTTTGCTTCTTAAATTAAGAATCTATCGGCTCAGTTCATTTCCCCACCATGTCGAAACATTTCGCCAGTTTTTCTAATAGGTTGATTTTCACGGGGTGAATCTTTTATCTACGGTGATGCACCGCTGTGTGCAGTGCAATTTTTCTAATACGACGATGTGTGAGGATTGTTTCACGCGGCTTTACAAGTCTCTAAATGAGTCAACATGTGTATTAACTATAATACATATGTAAATTGATAAGATTTCATTTATTGCGTATGTAATTCTGTTAAATATGACAGCATTGAATAGATTTGGGTGTAATATATTGCCGCCGATGCGGCGGTGGCGACGGCGGCCATTTTTAGTTGACGTTCGACCGTATGGATATCGACGTCGACGCGGCGGCGGTGATTTGTTTACTTTACATTCGGCGATTCGACAATATGAATAATGCCGCCAATGCGGCGGCGGAGTTAATATCGGTTCAAATTTAGGGTTAATTTGATCAAATTTCACTTATTGAGTGTGTAAATCTGTTAAATATGATCACATTGAATAGATTTGGCACTAATATATCGGCAGCCGCCACACTAACCGGACCGGGTAGCCCGTTACCCCAAATCTGAAAGCGGTTAGCGCTGGCCCCGATTGATGCATACCGATTCTCCACAGTTAGCCGTGGGGAGCTAGCCGAACCGCGGCTTCGGCCCTATCACCGATTGGTGCATACGGCCCCTGATGTGGTCGTGGTAATGGCGGCCAGTAGTAGATACTATGGCCATAATCGATTAACACGACTCAGGCGACTCGGGTCACCCGAGTTGCTAGAATTTCAAATCGAACACCGCAAGTGGAGTCAAGAAATACATGTGCCGTGTGCAAAACGATCCGACCCGAGTAACCCCTCTTGGCTGCGGTTTGCTAGGAGCGATTACGTCACATCTGTGCTGGTACCTGTAGGATAACAGCTACCAGTACAACTTCTATGTGTTTTAATGCTTTTTTTTTTAATAACCCAGATTTTTCCGGTTCTACAATCAGAAAATACTCTAAATCCTATGTTGAAGTACTTCTGTCGGTTATTGAAACAAAATATTAAGTTTTAGATTAAGCCACCATTTTGTCCACCACGAGCGTATTCGTTTATTCAACCCGAGTCTGTAGGATGTGCGCATGCGCCAAAAAGTGGCTCGGGTGACCCGAGTTGATTAATCGATTACGCCCTATTAGTCGCGTGCGGTTGTTGTGGTCATGTTGGACGTGCTGTTTGTTAGTGCACACACCCATGTAACGGAATCACCCAACTGGCGACATCACAAGTGTTCCCCCAAACTGAAACACGTTGAACATGTTCGCGACGGCGGGAATGATGAGGGTTGCCATTTTGTGTGCGGCAAAGGTCCGGGGTTGTCTTTATTCTTGTATTACTTTAACAAGATATTTTTACCATTAAATATAGTATGGCGGATTTGGTGAAGGGGCATGAGGAGGTGTTGGAGGGAGGGGGGGGGGCATCTTCCACCCAAATGAATCTCAATGAACTAACTACGGATAGGTGTCTAACATATACCGTCTAACATATAACATATAACCATTCACTTTGCTATTTTAATTTATCTTGAAGTGGTTTGCATTGCAAGGGGTAGGAATTAACTAATTTGATTTTGAGATAACAGTTACCATCATTGGTTCGTTCGTTGACAAAAGAAAGCCACATATATATATGAATAGCTGAACTGATTGACCCGCCGTCTAGCGGATAAAAAGAAAAGCACTCAAGTGGTGATATTGGGTCTTTCACTGATGCATTTTCTGCTTACTACTTGTTACTATTCTCATGGTAAATGCACGGAGGTAGTAGTACAGATCATTATGATCAATTCGGGTTGATATATCCTAAGGATTTATATATATATCTCTCATCGATGAAGACAAGTGTAGTTATTTTATATACCTAGTATATTTAATCTGGACATGGGTATGTTGAGCCGGATAATACTAGCACTTAATCTTATTTGAACATCTCTATCGGTCACATACTGACATAGTGCTAAAGCATGACGGATGGCCAAATCAGTAAAAGCGAAGGAAATAATTTGAAGAATGTACTGATTTCGTCGTATCTATGGGCTTATAAAATACGCAGCGCCCGTTAGGTGTGCACCTTATAAAACTAGCTATGTGTGTTACATGACACTATGTAACTAACATGCCTATTGTGTCCCAGGTGGTGGAAGAAAGGGAAAAAACGTGCATGTTTGTGTTTGTTTCTCTTATATTAAGTTCTGTTTATCTGTCGTGGTGGTGGCTAGCAAAAAGCTTATAATAGCAGGAGGTGATTGGTAGAAACTTAGCATAAAGTTACATAGCCTGGTGGTTTTAAGTTTCTATAATTTTCTGATATAAATATATTAGTTTAATCGTTATAATCAACCTTAGTCTGAAGTAAGTTTGATTTAAAGATATAGATATTCAGAGTATTTGAAATGTAAACATGCCACATTAATTTTGGCGTGCTCTTTTCTTCTTTTTTTTTGTGATGGGTGTATTTATGCTGCCCATAACGGTTAAGTCTAATGACTTGTTTTCGCCGCGAGACAGTAATAGTCTTGTGACTACCCTTCTTTTTATCACTTTCAGTTGCTGGGCTTGTCAAAACAATGACCCCATATGTTTCAACAGTAATAGGTTCTATTAAATTAATATAGTATACCCTTCTATGTACAGGAAAATGCTTAATAAGTTGACCAGTATTGAAGTTAGATATGTAGAATCAAATCTAGATACGTGTTGTGCTTTAAACAATTTGATAATTTTATCGGGCTAAGTAACTCAGTAATAAAACGTAAATGTGATCGATAAATCTGAGGGATTTCTACATTCTACTATTCATAAGTCAAAATATGCTAAATTACCTCGCTTTTATAAGTTCTTTAGAGGGGGGGGGGACCCCACAGAAAAGATAACTAGTGGAGAGTCATTTAATAAACACCAAAATGAGAGGCATAGAAGGAGCTCATAAACCCGAAGTGGCCTCGACTTGATTTGCTCTGAGATGGCGAGTGTACCCATATTTGGCCACTTGTAGCTGCCCAGTGTACTTACACTTTGGCCACTGAGATGCCCAGTGTACCCATACTTTGGCCACTGAGATGCCCAGTGTACCTACACTTTGGCCACCCTGAGATGCCCAGTGTACTTACACTTTGGCCACTGAGATGCCCAGTGTACCCATACTTTGGCCACTGAGATGCCCAGTGTACCTACACTTTGGCCACCCTGAGATGCCCAGTGTACTTACACTTTGGCCACTGAGATGCCCAGTGTACCCATACTTTGGCCACTGAGATGCCCAGTGTACCTACACTTTGGCCACCCTGAGATGCCCAGTGTACTTACACTTTGGCCACTGAGATGCCCAGTGTACCCATACTTTGGCCACTGAGATGCCCAGTGTACCTACACTTTGGCCACCCTGAGATACCCAGTGTACCTACACTTTGGCCACCCTGAGATGCCCAGTGTACCTACACTTTGGCCACCCTGGGATGCCCAGTGTACCCATACTTTGGCTACTGAGATGCCCAGTGTAACAATACTTTGGCCAGTGTACCTACACTTTGGCCACCCTGAGATGCCCAGTGTAACAATACTTTGGCCACCCTGAGATGCCCAGTTTACCTACACTTTGGCCACCCTGAGATTCCCAGTGTAACAATACTTTGGCCACCCTGAGATGCCCAGTTTACCTACACTTTGGCCACCCTGAGATTCCCAGTGTAACAATACTTTGGCCACCCTGAGATGCCCAGTGTACCTACACTTTCACCACCCTGAGATGCCCAGTGTACTCATACTTTGGCCACCCTGAGATGCCCAGTGTACCTACACTTTGGCCACCCTGAGATGCCCAGTGTAACAATACTTTGGCCACCCTGAGATGCCCAGTGTAACAATACTTTGGCCACCCTGAGATGCCCAGTGTAACAATACTTTGGCCACCCTGAGATGCCCAGTGTAACAATACTTTGGCCACCCTGAGATGCCCAGTGTATCCATACTTTAGCCACCCTGAGATGCACAGTGTACCTACACTTTGGCCACCCTGAGATGCCCAGTGTACCTACACTTTGGCCACCCTGAGATGCCCAGTGTACCTACACTTTGGCCACCCTGAGATGCCCAGTGTACCTACACTTTGGCCACCCTGAGATGCCCAGTGTACCCATACTTTAGCCACCCTGAGATGCACAGTGTACCTACACTTTGGCCACCCTGAGATGCCCAGTGTAACAATACTTTGGCCACCCTCGGATGCCCAGTGTAACAATACTTTGGCCACTCTGAGATGCCCAGTGTAACAATACTTTGGCCAGTGTACCCATACTTTGACCACTGAGATGCCCAGTGTAACAATACTTTGGCCACCCTCGGATGCCCAGTGTAACAATACTTTGGCCACCCTCGGATGCCCAGTGTAACAATACTTTGGCCACCCTCGGATGCCCAGTGTACCTACACTTTGGCCACCCTGAGATGCCCAGTGTACCCATACTTTGGCCACCCTGAGATGCCCAGTGTACCCATACTTTGGCCCCTGAGATGCCCAGTGTAACAATACTTTGGCCACCCTTGGATGCCCAGTGTAGCCATACTTTGGCCACTGAGATGCCCAGTGTAACAATACTTTGGCCACCCTCGGATGCCCAGTGTACCTACACTTTGGCCACTGAGATGCCCAGTGTACCCATACTTTGGCCACCCTGAGATGCCCAGTGTACCCATACTTTGGCCACCCTGAGATGCCCAGTGTACCTACACTTTGGCCACCCTGAGATGCCCAGTGTACCTACACTTTGGCCACCCTGAGATGCCCAGTGTACCCATACTTTGGCCACCCTGAGATGCCCAGTGTACCTACACTTTGGCCACCCTGAGATGCCCAGTGTACCTACACTTTGGCCACCCTGAGATGCCCAGTGTACCCATACTTTGGCCACTCTGAAAACCCAACATTGACAGTAGGGGGTAGTTGCAGGTGTCCCCATTCGAAGAAGGCCGGGGTACCTGCCTAAAACGTGAGTACTGGACAAGCCATGGTTAAGTGACATTCCACTGGACGGTGACAACTTGTATAATTGAGTCTTATTTTGGATATTTAGTTATTATTTCTGTAGGAATGTCTATTGTAACCTAGTTATCTTATCTACTTTATATTCCGTTTCGAGTGTAATGCCTTATTTTGGATATTTAGTTATTAATTCTGTAGTAATGTCTATTGTAACCTAGTTAGCTCATCTACTTTATATTCCGTTTCGAGTGTAATGCCACGGTTTTGTTTAAGGCCCTGTCACACTACGACGTTTCTCACGAACGCGCTGTGTGTGTTTCTGTGTTGGTGTGTGTGTCTCTGTGTCTGTGTTTGTGTCTCTGTGGCTGTCTCTGTGTGTGTGTCTCTGTGGCTGTGTTTCTGTATCTGTGTCTGTGTGTGTGTCTCTGAGAGAGAGAGAGAGAGCGAGAGAGCAAGCTTTTTCCGCCCGCAACGTGGATACCCGTTGACGGCGAGCTAATAACACGCTATTATCACGCTACCAACACGCTGCCGCCCGTCCAACTACCCTTCGAAACGCCGAAAAGTGTGACGTTTCTCGACGCGTTGATAACATTTTGCGCGTTGGCGGCACGCCAGACCAAATGTTGTAGTGTGACAGGGCCTTTAGATGCTGTATCTATAAAATTTGTGTGAACCGGCCTTCTTCACGAACCAGCCGGGCGGGCATGATCTTAATTCTGCATGCCGCGATACAATCATTGTTATTATATTAATTCATTAAGCAGAGGAAATTTCTATCAGTCCACTGCTCCTTTCTCTATCCTAGTAATGCCAAGCGTTATGGGTAGGTGGCGACAAGTATACATTTTAAAGTTATTGCTTTGACTCGGCCAGGATTTGAACCCAATGGGGAACCTTTTGGTCGGCCAGGATTTTTTTAGATTTTTGTTAATGAACGGTATCAAGTAATATAATATTCACGAAACTTGTGAAAAGACAACTTCATCCTTATGTGGTTTAAAATTATCTCGCTTGTATGGGACTCGTTAATGCAGGCATGTGATTTCTCCGGAATTCTGGCAGTTTGTGAAATGGCATGAAGTTCGGGTGCTGCCATAGTGTTGAATAATGGTGAAATATAATTTCATAAATGTGATCATATGGATTGATTATCCAATCTCCAGCAGTCTGAATAGGCAGCCTTCTCTCCTGGACCAGATTTCAGAAATGAACTGAAATTATTGCCGAGGCTTACTCAGTGTGTAATTTATCTAGAGATTTTGTTTCTATGGCTTAGATGTTGTATCTATTTGCACAAACAATATATTTTTATACATTAAATCAACTAGATTTTTGCGGGGCCGGGGAGGGGTGTCTGTTCATGTGACACTGATATTTTAGTGACACTTAAAGCCACACTATTTTGAATGAAAAGTGCTGGAATCCGGTATGGAGAAAGTTTGGCATCTGTATCTGATTTTGATTGGTTTAATAAAGTATCTATGATATTGCCATCGCGTGTATTTTAAATATTTGTAATCACAAGGAACGGCATTTATTTAGGAGTTTATTATGAAAACATAATTTTATTCGTCATTTCATCAGTATATATACTGCTGAGGGTTAAAGATTCATCAACAAGTCAGCCTAGCCAGTCGGGAAAATGTGCACTTTGATGTTGCGCAAAAAACCCCCACTGAGAATGCCCACCACTTCATTCATGGTATTTGCACATGGCGATCTTAGCCTTTTTTTCCCTTTTTAATTGCCCTTTAAAACTTAAAATATTTACCACAAATCAAGAATTAACCTAGATTTTGAAGACCGAGATAAATATTTCGCTATAAAAGTCGACTCTGTTTGAGTCAATTTAATTATAAATATCCATAGCATTAATGCGACATACTAAACAAATTATCTCTGAATGAATTAAAATGGATAAAATAAATATAAGATTGATTTGTAGGCATGGCTGAACGGCATAATGTGGAAAGCGATTTAAAAATACGCCATATTTACACATCACTACCAGACTCTTGGCTTAAAAAAAATATCTGCTATGGTATCAGTTTTAACGTCTATCCATACAGAGTAGAAACTGTGGAGTGGTGCATGGTACTGTACCACCAAGCACATCACCGAACACTAAAACTGGGAACAGTGGGGAGACTCGGCAGACTTAGTGGTGGAAGGCAACACGTGGCACAATGTGACTCTCACTCTCACTCTCACAGACACACACACCTCATTCGCCAATAACTACATTACACACACACTTGCTACTTTTCATTTTAGCAGAACACTGCCCCAAATTAAAATTACGAAATCTCTCGTACGGCTGCCCCCCATTGCCGGGAAGCCTGCAGTAGGATTTCCTAACTAGTTTATAAAAGTGAAATAATTACATTCAGAAGGCTACATTTACGTTGGCACGTGAGACGATAGCTGACGGCCTTCACGTGTACAGTATGCAGCAGGTCAACCCCCCCCCCCCCCCCCCACCTGCCTAGAACCTAGCTACCGGAGGCCCGCCCGACACGGCCAGTCATAAGTCAGTGGACGCACAGCACTACCCGCAAATACATACTGAGGTATTCAGAATCCCGCAAATAAGCCTTCAAATTTTGGCTACCGACATTTCATTTAGAGTAAGATCATAAAAATGTACAGCCCCGTCCAATTTAGGAGCATTTCATTTGTATTTACAATCATATTATAGTTGTTTGTTAAGAATAATCACTGTACATTTATTTTTGACATTCTATAACATCGGGGTACTATATCGGCCTGTTCAGTACCCATTTCGCAAGGCATCAGTTCAAAGTCTTAATCTACAAGTAATTGGCTTGATGCAAGCCCATTAAGCAACTAAAGCGGAGGGAGAGCTGCCGATGTAGACCAGATGACGGGAATACTATGTGTAGCTTGCATTGAAACACAAAGTGTCAACATCCAAAAGCAACACGGGGATTGGGGTGGAACCCAGGCACGGCTCAACAGTCAACTGTGTACACCGTACCTCTGTATATAAACCGGGCTCAGCTCACATCTCTCACGAGTATACAAACTGATAGTTAATTCTTGGTTAATCCGCCAACTGGCACATCTTGCTGCCCGATCAGCCGATGACATTAGGGACAATTGATGAATCGAATATTTCCTGAAATGACAATAATCTAGGAAGACTTCTCATGGAATTCAACTGGTTTCAAGTCTTATTTCTTGTTAATGTTGAGGTGTAGGGAAACAGGGCCTGCTCTCCGTAGAGTGGATCAAAGTGCTGCCCACCGAGACGGGTCTAGAACCAACATGGACCTTCCACTTGCTAAATAACGGACTTTTGTCAGTGTGTACGCATGTGGTGAACATGAAATACTCTCAGTGTATACCTGTATACAGTAGCACATAATATGATTAAATACCATTGGTTAGCGTTAGCAAATACAGTCACATTCGTTATTTAAGATACGGTGCCAAAAAAACCTTGCGTCACAGTCGAGGTCGGTTATTTCGCAGAAGTCAGTTATTTAGCTTGACACCGTCCCACAAACGCAGTTGTGGATTAGGAATCAATACTCACGCACACGACATTGTGCAACCTACAGCAAGTCGTGCACATAACTCACGAGTTACAAGTGCGAACACTCACCAAGAGGCACCCCTTCGCTGATATGCGAGGTACACGTACAGTTGATCTCATGTAACTTAAATTAAGAATTAAATGATAGCGATGGTAATTTTTATTTTTAAACCGAATTATCCTAAAACTAAAGGGAACGTGCAGTCAGACTACCGGGGACTAGCGGGGGAGACTAGTTGGAGACGCTGCTACTTTGAGGTTTCTACAGTTTAGTGACAAGCCGCTTAGTGGAGAAGTGGCGCCACGCTACGGCTAATTGTGCGGGGGGTTTTCATGTGTATTTCTCTCTTTCTTTTTACGGGGACTAAACTTGGTTTATTTTCTTAACTCTAAGTCTAAACAAATTTACATCTGACTTTTGATAGAACTGATCAACTTTCTAGGTTTTAATTAAACTTTAAAAAAGAAATAATATTTAGCTTAGAACACTGTTTTGGCAGAATTGCAATGAGTACACACTAGGCGTTTGGCAGGCGGGTGTTGGGTGGTGAGTGCGGGTTGGTGAGAACACTGGCTGTCTGTCGGACTCTCACCGAGTCGTCATGTCAGTGCACGCATACTCATTAACCCAAAGCACACTACATCACCACACGCCACCTCACCGCCCTGGTCCCTGTTCAAGGTCACTTGTCTCAACCCAAGGTCAACGCGAAGGTCACCTCCCTAAAGACTGAGTGCGCACTACGTGAAAGTGAGTCAGGGTGTTTGGGTTCCCGGATGTAAGCAGGCGCTCATTGAGATTGGTCGTAGCTGCTGATATGTGTCCCTACCACCGAACCAGCACACTTGTCTCAAGTCTATCTGTGATGTGTACACTTAATGTACTATTTATATATCAGTCAGGTGGAAGGTACAAACAAACACAAAAAACACTCACAGTTTAACTATACAGGAGTGGCTGTTAAAAAGTATACCCTAACTCACTCTAATTTTTTTTGTCAAGAGAGAAATATATATATATGTATATACACAAAAATAACAACAGCCCACATTTGGATCAACTGTCAACAACAAAGAGCCACCTGTGTCGACACTGAACGGCGACCAGGCACCACACAGACAGAACCCGGAGAGCCTCGTGTACCCGTTTGTACAACTCGCACCCAGTGAAGGCTCGCAGTCCAGCCGTGAAGGGTGCTGCAGGACCTGGGAGAGGCCAGCCTGTACATGAGTGGCGTGAAGATGATTCTGGACAATGTGTGAAGGTGATTCTTATGAAGATGATACATAACAAGGTGCCCAATGCCTTTCCAATTTCAAAATCCCTCCATTCTCACTGTTATCCACTTTAAAGACCATGATTTCCGTATCCTTACATATGTTATATCGAATTAAAGATTTAAATAGAACTGTGTGGGCCTGCGACAATCTTGTATAACCCCCCCCCTTGTTTTGCTTTGACTGGTAACTTGCTGCAAAATGAAAAGTGTTGGATCAACACTTGACTGGCCATGTGGATACTAATTGATCCCACTTCCTTCCTAGATTTCCACAGTGGAAAACACTTTAAACAAGTCTGACCACTGCAGTTAAAATTGATGGAAAATATACAAGATAAAATAATGTTAGAACCTCATAACTATCTCTCAAGTTGTCAAATTGCCGGTGAAAATATGTGATCAGATTTAGGATTTTTTTTATATCTTATACTTTTTTTTTCTGTACAGGGAAAAATAAATCAATTCTCCCATGATAAACATTACATCTTCCCCATGATACGGAAATAGTGATGGCATGGCAGGGCACCTTGATGATACATGATACAATTAACCGTTACTCAGCCTCCTGCTGAGAAGACACTGAATGCACGCCTCTCTGCGCCCAACACCCTGTCAGACACTACTATAGTACTAGGCAGCCCTGCACACTCAAGTGACCTTCGTGTGTGCTCCTTCCAGTTGAGATATCCTTCCGGAGTTTAGACAGTAAGCACTGCGCCAGGTTCAAGTTTCAGCCGGCTGCACTTCAGCGCCATCTTGCTGCCCACATGGCCGCCAGGGGACGCCAGCCTCACGCCACAATAAGAGCACCAACGGCAAGGGCTCAACACAGGACACAATCTCAGTCGGCAGTCTCCTGCGTGCGCAACTCGCAGCAGCTGCTTTGTGCTTCCATTCCAGCAAGCACATTGGAAACTATGTGTAGCCAGTGCTGAACAAATAATGCCTCATGCCAATAACAAAGTTTGGAAGCCTTGGATGATGCCCAGCCTGTAGATCCTGTATGTGAGCGGAGCAGAGATTGTCCCTACTGAGTAGCTCTGACTCCAACATTAGCAGCACGACCAATCAGCGAGCAGCAACCAATCAGCAATGCCTTCTGCTTCGCAGCACCGCCTCCTGGCCAATCAGTGATGCTGCTTAGGCAACATTGGCTGTTCGCAGGACACCGGTTATCATACTGCGGATACTTGTTCATCCTCATCGTCGAGTTCACCTGAAGACGAGAACAGACATGTATATAGTGGCGCTCAGTTGGTTGTAAACAGGCGGGTGTCAGACACGCTGCTCAATCAAAGCACCCTCATACACATGAATAAGTCACACAAACAGCTAGACTACAGCTAGAACATCAGGATATCGAAATAAGGATTCAACTTTAGGATACAGAAATATCACACCCACATAGCAGGTCTACTTCATTTTACTCAGATTACTTCTACATAAATTTTAATTTATTCACAAAGAAGGTTATGTTAGTTCATCTTTTTGTCAGTGATAGCAACATTGAATCAAATCAACATTCATGTGAGTGTTACTTGAATCAACACTTAACCTAGGCACAAAGTAACTGTACAATTTGTATTTCAAAGTACCATTAATATTAGACGACATATATTTGCAATGGCCTCTTGCATCATTATTTCTGCTTATAGGGATGATAAATGTAAAATTGGAATTAAAAGTAATTGTCGGGATGAGCAGCCACGTAAGCAGGCAAAGAAGACATGTACATGTATGTGGATTTTGTACACACCACTACATATAATAATGCATGGAAGGCTGAACCCTAAATCAAACCCAGCTGTTAATTAAATAGCCGTGAACGATTACTGAAGATGCTGAGGAAGAAACTGATACGGAGACTCCGATCTTACGTCGAGCTAGATGCACAAAAATAAAAAGGTCTGATAAAAGAACAAAAACAGCAAACATGTAAAACTAACATGTAACACTAACAAAAAAAAGTATGTACATTTGCGTCTGATCACTGAATCGATGGTGAGTTACAGTTCTGCAGTCAGGGCCTCCCGAGAAGGGCATTCCGCATGACAAAAGGAAAAACAAAACAACAAAATGGTGTAACTCACCAGCGATTAAAAAAAAACACCTACGTCAGACGGTGCAAATGAAGTGAATGAGAGTGAGGCTGCTGCCTTGGGAGACACTGACATTCACGGCCAGGTAAAGTCCGGCCCAGGTGTTAGGCATATGGGAGATCACACTACAATGCTGCAACAGCTGCATTTACATGAGCATCACACCGTTAACACAATTCAACAAGCCAGCGGACCGAGTCGGTCACTAAGGGTTACCATGGTGCTATGACCATTGGTCAGGGGGCCGTGGTGGCCGTGGTGCCCCTGCAAAAGGACACAGAGACAACAGTACAGTGGCAGTACACACCTTGTATAGCCCTACAATAGCCGTCTGTATGGCTTAGTACAGTCACGTTCACTTTGAACCTTTTACAGCCTGCCCTCAATGTTCAAAACAAGAGTTATATCTGAAGAAAGCTCTTTCTACCGATTACTGACTTGACTACCTTCAATATTCAACACTAGAATTAAAACAAATATTTGAAGAAAGCTCTTTCTACATTTAACTGCCTGCCCTCAAAATTCAAAACTAGAATTAAAAACAAATATCTGAAGAAAGTTCTTTCTACACTTGACTGCCTGCCCTCAATATTCAACACTAGAATTAATACAAATATCCGAAGAAAGCTCTTATCCTTTACTGACGTTCCTCAATATTCAAATTACAATTAATACGCATATCTGAAGGAAGATTGTTAGGCCATTTCCTGACTGGCTTCAATATTCAACACAAGAATTAATATAAATATCTGAAGAAATATCTTTCTATCTTTTACTGATTATCCTCAATATTCAACACTAGAATTAACACAAGTATCTGAAAAAAGAACAGAACAAAATAACGGCTAGCTCCTTTTGTATTGCCCCAATAACAGCTGTACACAGAATCTCTTCAATTATATTAAGATCATTATCAATGATCGAAGTAATCCATGTCTGCTGATTGAATATTTTCCAATAAATATATTTCTGCATCTGATCATTAATTCTTAACCATACTTGGGCTAGATCAACAAAATAAGGGCCCTGTACAGTTTATCTAAGCATGTTCCAAAGCTTCCCCCCCCCCCCACCCCACCCCCTCTGGAAACGTGAGACTACTTCCATGCTGACGCCGCAATATGCGTGCGCATGTGCACTCAGAAACTAGTTATCTTTAAACAGCACGGAGAAACTATGGGGAATATAGCACGTGACATGCGGGGACACGGTCGGACATTGCTACATAGTAACGTCTGGGTGACCATTAGGCAAATGTGTTGACTTTGTGTGTGAGCAAAGCTAATAATATATAACAAACATTAAGATAATACTAAATAACAAGCATCCCATTTATATCCTTTGCTCTACCCACCATTACTATAATTTATGGTAGACCAGTGCCCCGGGGCTGAGAAAAGATTGCTCAAATAAATTGTGCCGCCACCTGACGAAAGCATTGGTAACTACAGAACTACAGGTGGAGCCAAAGGGCACAGTTTGAGATGGTACTTGAAGGTTGGCAATCAAGCACCACATTAGACAACTTTAAACTTTCAATCAGAATTTCCCCATCCAATATATATATATATTAAAAAGAAATATATTTGGGGAGAAAACCCCAAGTATTCCTCACTACTAGTGCCAATTCAATTCAAAGGAGAGACGTGTAGATAGGGTCACGTGCGAGCGGACCTACCCTGCGTGATGATATCGTTGTCGTCGTCGTAGTCGTCGTCCTCGGCCTGCATGAGCACGTTGCCATAGTAACAGCCGTGGACGTCGGCCATTTCAAGCTGCTGCGTCAGTTCCGCCATCTGCTGGGGGTGCTGCTGCAGCTGCTGGGGTTGCAGCTGCTGCGGTTGGAGCAGCTGGCCGGGCGGCAGCTTGTTTCGGCGGGCGAGGTGGGCCATGTGGGTGGCGGCGTGATAATCCGGGAGCGGGGGCCGCCGCCCGGCCACCGCCCCGCAGGCGCCCCCCGCCCCGCCGGCGTACTGCTGCATGAGGAACTGGCTGTAGGCAGCCGTGCTGCCCACCACCACGTGGTAGGGCGGCAGCGGCGGGCGGGCCGCGCCGGGCGCGCCCTGTGCCACGCCGTAGGGCGGCGGGGGCACTGTAGGGGAGCAGAGGGAGGTGGGGGGGGGTCACACACAGACACACAGCTTTAGCAACCCACCCACACTATCCAGCATTTCACCCGAACCCAGCCCCTAAATTAATTTGGAGTGTACGTCAAAATTGTGACCGACTACAACAGTAACAGATTTAATTAAATTGACTTATTCCCTTATGTAGCAACACATGCTTGATGAGTGCACCAGCCTTGGGTTTGAAAATTTGATGCTGTCATCGTGCTGTCAACTTTAACCACCTGCATAGGTTTTCGAACTCAAAACTATCATAGCATCCCCTTTTAGCCAAAGATAGAATAGAATTCAACAAAGTAATAATACATTTTTGAAAATGGAGAAACGAGGTTGGGAAGTGCATAATTAATAATTAATCACATAATCTCCTTTTCCTTCCTCCGTATTTCATGATTATGTGACATAGAGTGCATTAAACTAATATAAATCAGCAGATCTCTGGCGATATCTGTACGGAACGCAAGGCACTATGAAAACCATGTTACTGTTAGCTTCAAACGGTTTGCAGCTACAGACCTGGAACAGGAGGGGGTTGGTGTCGCTTCTGTGGAGGCGGAGAACTAGTGGTGGAGCCGACCGAGGAGGTGGAGTGAGTATCGTAGTTTGACGAAGCGATGCTATTGTGTCCTGAGTCGGTCTCATACTGCTGCTGGTAGCTGCCTATACTGTTTGTCGGACTAGCCGAGTCGTTAGACCCCACTGATTCTGCAACGATGACAACAGCCATCATGTTTGTGTCTAGAGTGAGAGCAATAGCAAGTTTATACAATGACGGCAACAAATGAGCAAAGTTAAGAAATGAGTCAAGTTTATTAATATAAATCAATCACTTTTCGACACGTCTAAACAAACCCAGGTGAGACTTTTAATATCACATTTGTATTTTAAGCTCAAAAGGAACATTTCTGTGTCAAGGGACACCAGTGAATTGCCTCTTGAATGCTAAAATGCATTAAGCTTAGAAAATGCCACATTTATCCAATGATAGTATGCTATCCTAGCAATAATTTGCGGGTGCCTGCCCACATGATCGGATCTCTATGTAAAGCACACATTAAACACTACTTACCTGACGTGCTAGGAGTCTGTGATTTGCGAAGGGCGGTGATGTTTCCCAGACTGACAACAGATGAGCTTTCAGCAGTGAGGTGCACCGCAGTCGGTGGGCGTGCTTGTCGTGGGGACACCGGCCTGCGGATGGCACCGGGGCTGTGCAGGGAAGGCACAGTGATGTGATGAGCTGGCAGTGGGTGCAGTTTGGAGTTATGTGGCTTCACTTTTTCGCTTAGCGACATTAGCTTGCGGACTGCTTCTGGTTCCTCTGCACCTGAGGGAGAGAGGGGCAGCAAAGATGTTGCTAATTGCATGGGGTCACTCAGGGCTGAATGTTTGGAGAGCACGATGGAGCAGTGTTGGCAGCTGTACGTTGTTTAAATCTGCTACGATTGGTATTAATTAGTTATTGCAACTAGCTCTGAAACCCTCTCTACCTAGTGGTCATTCCCTTATTCTAATACTCTTACTAGACATCCGTCATGTAGCTTAATGTAAGCTTAAATGAGTATGTATAATACGGGCCTTAATATCCACATCCAAAGGTTTGTACACATTGCTAAATCACCTAATTACTGAGCGAGAAGTTTCAATGGTACCCCATCCTCTGCCGATAAGACAAATGATGTCATCTCCGATCAAAAAGTGTCACAAAATAGACTACTCAACTAGGAAATGGCAAGTGTAAACAGTGTATAGATTTGTGTTTACTGGAGATGAGATCTGCTAACATCTGAATGTATTTTACATATTTTGTTCTCTACATACCAGTTTCAACATCTGTCTGAGCAAATAAAACACAAATCTATACAGTATGCACCCCCACCACCAGACAGCTCCATAAAACGGACTGCCTAAGAACCCTGTTAGAAAACACTATGCAGAAGCATTGAAGGTCACAGAAGTCACTACTATCAGACATTGCCACCTGCACGCAAAGCACTATTATGGAATTTTCCATCTGCACACAAGGCACTGCCCTCAGACATTACCATCTGCACACAAGGCACTGTCCTCAGACATTACCATCTGCACACAAGGCACTGCCCTCAGACATTACCATCTGCACACAAGGCACTGCCCTCAGACATTACCATCTGCACACAAGGCACTGCCCTTGGACATTACTATCTGCACACAAGGCACTGCCCTCAGAAATTACCGTCTGCACACAAGGCACTGCCCTCAGACATTACCGTCTGCACACAAGGCACTGCCCTCAGACATTACCGTCTGCACACAAGGCACTGCCCTCGGACATTACCATCTGCACACAAGACACTGCCCTCGGACATTACCGTGTGCACACAAGGCACTGTCCTCAGACATTACCATCTGCACACAAGGCACTGCCCTCAGACATTACCATCTGCACACAAGGCACTGTCCTCAGACATTACCGTCTGCACACAAGGCACTGCCCTAGGACATTACTATCTGCACACAAGGCACTGCCTTCAGAAATTACCATCTGCACACAAGGCACTGCCCTCAGACATTACCGTCTGCACACAAGGCACTGCCCTCAGACATTCCCGTCTGCACACAAGGCACTGCCCTCGGACATTACCATCTGCACACAAGACACTGCCCTCAGACATTACCATGTGCACACAAGGCACTGCCCTCAGACATTACCTTCTGCACACAAGGCACTGCCCTGGGACATTACCGTCTGCACACAAGGCACTGCCCTCAGACATTACCATCTGCACACAAGGCACTGCCCTCAGACATTACCGTCTGCACACAAGGCACTGCCCTCAGACATTACCGTCTGCACACAAGGCACTGCCATCAGACATTACCATCTGCACACAAGGCACTTCCCTCAGACATTACCGTATGCATACAAGGCACTGCCCTCGGACATTACCGTCTGCACACAAGGCACTTCCCTCAGACATTACCGTCTGCACACAAGGCACTGCCCTCGGACATTACCGTCTACACACAAGGCACTGCCCTCAGACATTACCATCTGCATATAAATCACTGCCCTCGGACATTACCATCTGCACACAAGGCACTGCCCTCGGACATTACCGTTGCACACAAGGCACTGTCCTCGGACATTACCGTCTGCACACAAGGAACTGCCCTCAGACATTACCATCTGATCACAAGGCACTGCCCTCGGACATTACCATCTGCACACAAGGCACTGCCCTCGGACATTACCATCTGCATATAAAGCACTGCTCTGAAACATTCCCATCTGCACACACTGCACTGCTCTCAAACATTTCCATTTGCACACACAACACTTCTCATGGACATCTGCACACACAGCACTACTGCCAGTCTCCGGCATTGCCATCTGCACACAAAGCAACAAAGCAACACATGTGTTATGAGTGTTACTGTTAGGTGCAGTAGAAGAGGTGTTCTGTCGTGCTCTGTGTACACTTTCAAACATTTACACAGCAGCCATGCACGGAGCAGCCATTCTACAAAGGACCAATTGGGCATAGTATGTCATGCCTGTAAACTGCCAAATACCTATTAACTATCAGTCCCAAGGATGTTTTTTGGGAGACAAATCAAATTGAGTCCACAAATAGTGCTTGGTGGCGCATATAAATATCCATAATGTCAGTGAATGTACACAAAGCATTATGATCATACACTCAGGCAGCTAAGATTTCTTTCTAAGTTTGCCTCATAAAAGGGTACAAATATTTATTGAGGAATTGTGTGAAAGGTTTGAGAATGGCAATTTCATCATTTCTTTTTGCTTAAAGCTGATCGCATTATAACAAGGGCAATTCTTTTAGATTCCAGAGATTACTATTTCTGAGATGCTTGGGTTAGGTTTGTAACCACAAGCCTGGATTACAATCAACATACGACTAGGCTTCATTGATATAAGTGGTTGAGGCATGCGGTTAGTTCCTGCATCAACATGGATATGTACAATGGAGATGATATATGGACAAAGCATGCTACATTGAACTATGTGACGTCACTAAGCGCAGGCACCGAGTTTGAAGCGATTAAAGCATCAATACAATATGTAGTACAGATGAAGTCAGGTAATGATGAGTCAGCTAAATTGGGGTTTAAACAACTGGCGCCCACTAGTGGTTTGGCTGTGATAATAAACACTGCCCGCTGGTGCCAAGAGGTTCCCTACCGAAGGCTTTACTCGCTGCCGCACTGACATCTGGTGGGGAAACATTAATTAGGTTTCAAAGTCATTTAAAGGAGAAAAGGTTTATTTAAACAATCGATAAACAAAGGATGTTTGAGTTATGGGACAACGCATGGCATAACAATAATTAATAAAAACTAGGAATGTGTAAGCAGATTTAAATGGATTACATAAAAAAAGAAAATATCAAATATCAACAACAACAAAAAAAGAAGAAAAACAGTGTGGGTAGGGTGATCAGTATTTGCACACACAAAAACACGTTTGTTTTAAAATACCGTACTATCAAAAAGGTGGGGGAACAAAAGCATTAATTTAAAATAAAGCGACAGAAATCGTTCCGGAATTTCGGGAGCAGTATAAACCATTCCAAACAGAAACTTGGTTGCTGAATAACGACATCAGGGAGAACTGTAATTATGAATTCTCCTTATTCGTATCATAGAGGTTAATAAAATGACAGCTCATTATTCGAGAGGGCTAGTGACGAGAGGAGACCAGAACCATATAATAACTGCAACACATGTTTGTTTCCCAAACATCATCACATGCCAGCCAACATGCTCTGGTTAATCATGCTGACAGAAAGAAGCAAACATTTATGGATGATATTTCACCGTTTGCATATGTTATCATTATTTCTCTTTGTGAGAACCATGATACACGGAAAGCAATCATAATTACAAGGGTGTGTTAGATGAATGTTGACTAGTGATTGTGGACATTACTTACCAAATTTGGGTCCGGTCGCGACAGGGCTGGGAGATGGGTCACGCTTCCGGACTGTAAAACGAAAAGTCACTTTGTCAATCAATTCCATATACTACGCATAGTAGGGTAAAACATAGAATTCTCAAATTAGTCCTGCGGTATTAGAAAACATTGGGTGTGACAACAAGATTTCTAGATATAATCTATGTAAGCTGGTTTATCGCCTTTTCACAGCTGGCTCCTGGCTGGTAAAGAGCGGAAGGTGGTGAGGTGAACCCATCTCATAGCACAGCACTGTGCAGGTAAGTAAACCTTCCTTGTCCACCAAGCGTCGCTAGGATGACGCGATACTTCTCATGGGCAAAATTCCAGTACGGAAAAATCTCTTCAAACTTTGGTAATATTTAAAAAGCCAACTGAAGAACAGCATCCAGGCACCAGCTGTGACCGACTCAAAAGAAACACATTCAGTAATCATTGTCTTTGGTGCTTTATAAAGAATACTTGCAAGAACAGGAACATTTTATCATGCCTGCAGGCATGGATTGTTTAAGAACAGATCAAGGACCAGAGAGATAACAGCCATGCACAGCTAGAGTTACGGAAGCTGGTCAGCTAGACACAAGGGCAGTTAGCAGCTAGTCTCAGTTGGAAGTCTCCGGATGATAGCTACCAGCACACCTGTGCATATAACTAACCATGCATAATTACCAGGACTTCCTTTGTGCTGATAGGTTTTTGTTAATTTAGCTATCTGGATGATGTAATTTGCAATCAAAGTAAAAAAGTCACAGCATAGCAGCATTGTGCTGTCAGCTTCAGGGACTATGCAAGGTGGAGCCTTTGGTTGCATCACACTTAGATGGTATGTATGAATGTAAACAGGTAAACAAAGGATAGGAACTGAGCTAAGAACAATAAACAGCCTTATTTGGTGGCACAATTGGGTGGGTAGGTGTGGGGGGTCGGCGGGGAGGGTGGGTTTGGGGTGGAGGCCTTAACTATTCATTTTACTGTTGGTGGAGTCCGTTGTTATTTTATTGCAACAAATCAAGCCGGTATCAGGCTACACTTCCCCAGACCATATTAATCAATTTAGTTAAAACTTGTCCACTTCAAATTTGTAGCGATTATATAAGATTTCATAATGAAACTGAACAATTGTAAGATTTCATCAGGAGTGAGGTCACTGTACCCCACCTCATACCCACTAATGATTGCCCTTAATACACTTGTTTAAGGGGACTGTCCGTATAGAGTCAGCCGAATCAAAGCACTCTTATCACACGGGGAGGGAGGATATGCTACTGAACACTGTTGATGCCAAGAGAAGACAACAGAATGGACACAGAACAGTCAAGGATGAATTAGAAATGTTCTTGTTTAGGTTGCAAGGATGCAAACTTATGTTCTGTAGAGCATTGCCAGACTTAAATGTTCTCAAGTGTTTATCGGCTTTTACGACATGCACTGCTGACAAGTGGGTCTTCGCCTGGCCGGCAACTTACTACAGTGCTGGCTAGAGGTGGTGCTCCACTAGTGGTGGTGGAGAGGGAGGAAGAGAAGGGAATATGTTAGAAACCACAACCAAATTCTCAAGTTAGTTAAGGCGCTTATGCCCACGCTGAATAGAAGCAGTTAGTTAGGATACACCTAGCCATTATGGGTTATATTACTCAGTGTGGGATCATTGTCTCTTGCACCTACTGAAGCGCCAATGATGTAATAACATTGGTTGCTAACGTCAGTATATATCACAGGGTTTATTTCAGAATGTGATGATAACTAAGAGATATAACTATTGAAAGATAGAAGTGTATCTACTGTTAGATAACAGTTATATCTACCAGAAGAAGGTTGCACTACTAATTAATGTCTACAACAAAATAGATGGAATTTCAAGAGTTCAGGGTGGCCAAGGAAATTTCTTGAGGTTTCATAATAAAATAAGAAAAGAGTGATCCGTCACTTTAAAATAAGCTGTGTTAATAATGCAAAGAGAGCGAAGAGAATGAAAAAAGTCCAAAATGCACTTGATACAATACTCTAGTACATGCCAGCCCTAAAGTTAATTTTGAGTATGTTGGAACAGACTAAGCATCAAAGCCAATGGTTCAGGTTCATTATTCATAGAAATACAAGTTTGTTTTCTGGAGTAGTTTACACAATGGACCTATTTCAAAGCACATTCTTGATTAATCAACAGATTAAGCCAGTTAGTTACACCAATACTTTTCAGAAAGTTATGAGAAATCATAAATTTAAAGACTAATGTTAAAGTGATTGGAGCATTTCATCATCAGCAGTACAGAAGGAAGAGAACGAGGCTGCATGGTGAGCTCTATGGGTGTACTCACTGGGAGGCGGTTCACACTGTACAGACATTTCATTCAGCTTCATTTCATTATTTATCACAAGAAGTGTCGTCAGGTACGATCGCACGCGTCTCACCATCTGTGCCTGGGAAATGAATAAGGGGAATAGCAATGAGTTTCAATTTGAAAATATAATGACCTATATAATAAAATCATCGGAGCCTGGGAGTTGAATGAGGGGAATAACAGGTTTTGATTTGTCAATATAATGAGCAACATAATAAAATCATCGGAGCCTGGGAGTTGAATGAGGGGAATAACAGGTTTTGATTTGTCAATATAATGAGCAACATAATGAAACCATCTGTGCCTGGGAGTTGAATGAGGGGAATAACAGGTTTTGATTTGTCAATATAATGAGCAACATAATGAAACCATCTGTGCCTGGGAGTTAAATGAGGGGAATAACAGGTTTTGATTTGTCAATATAATGAGCAACATAATGAAACCATCTGTGCCTGGGAGTTGAATGAGGGGAATAAACAGGTTTTGATTGTCAATATAAGAACAACATAATGAAACCATCTGTGCCTGGGAGTTGAATGAGGGGAATAACAGGTTTTGATTGTCAATATAATGAGCAACATAATGAAACCATCTGTGCCTGGGAGTTGAATGAGGGGAATAACAGGTTTTGATTTGTCAATATAATGAGCAACATAATGAAACCATCTGTGCCTGGGAGTTGAATGAGGGGAAAACAGGTTTGATTGTCAATATAATGAGCAACATAATGAAACCATCTGTGCCTGGGAGTTAAATGAGGGGAATAACAGGTTTTGATTTGTCAATATAATGAGCAACATAATGAAACCATCTGTGCCTGGGAGTGAATGAGGGGAATAAAGGTTTTGATTTGTCAATATAATGAGCAACATATGAAACCATCTGGCCTGGGAGTTGAATGAGGGGAATAAAGGTTTTGATTTGTCAATATAATGAGCAACATAATGAAACCATCTGTGCCTGGGAGTTGAATGAGGGGAATAAAGGTTTTGATTGTCAATATAATGAGCAACTAATGAAACCATCTGTGCCTGGGAGTTGAATGAGGGGAATAAGGTTTTGATTTGTCAATATAATGGCAACATAATGAAACCATCTGTGCTGGGAGTTGAATGAGGGGAATAACAGGTTTTGATTGTCAATATAATGAGCAACATAATGAAACCATCTGTGCCTGGGAGTTGAATGAGGGGAATAACAGGTTTTGATTTGTCAATATAATGAGCAACATAATGAAACCATCTGTGCCTGGGAGTTGAATGAGGGGAATAACAGGTTTTGATTTGTCAATATAATGAGCAACATAATGAAACCATCTGTGCCTGGGAGTTGAATGAGGGGAATAACAGGTTTTGATTTGTCAATATAATGAGCAACATAATGAAACCATCTGTGCCTGGGAGTTAAATGAGGGGAATACAGGTTTTGATTTGTCAATATAATGAGCAACATAATGAACCATCTGTGCCTGGAGTTGAATGAGGGGAATAACAGGTTTTGATTGTCAATATAATGAGCAACATAATGAAACCATCTGTGCTGGGAGTTGAATGAGGGAATACAGGTTTTGATTTGTCAATATAATGAGCAACATAATGAAACCATCTGTGCCTGGGAGTTGAATGAGGGGAATAACAGGTTTTGATTTGTCAATATAATGAGCAACATAATGAAACCATCTGTGCCTGGGAGTTGAATGAGGGGAATAACAGGTTTTGATTTGTCAATATAATGAGCAACATAATGAAACCATCTGTGCCTGGGAGTTAAATGAGGGGAATAACAGGTTTTGATTTGTCAATATAATGAGCAACATAATGAAACCATCTGTGCCTGGGAGTTGAATGGGAATAACAGGTTTGATTTGTCAATATAGAGCAACATAATGAACCATCGTGCCTGGGATTGAATGAGGGGAATAACAGGTTTTGATTTGTCAATATAATGAGCAACATAATGAAACCATCTGTGCTGGGAGTTGAATGAGGGGAATAACAGGTTTTGATTTGTCAATATAATGAGCAACATAATGAAACCATCTGTGCCTGGGAGTTGAATGAGGGGAATAACAGGTTTGATTTGTCAATATAATGAGCAAAACCAAAAAAAAAGCAACATAATGAAACCATCTGTGCGAGTTGATGAGGGGAATAACAGGTTTGATTTGTCAATATATGAGCAACATAATGAAACCATCTGTGCCTGGGAGTTGAATGAGGGAATAACAGGTTTTGATTGTCAATATAATGAGCAACAAATGAAACCATCTGTGCCTGGGAGTTGAATGAGGGGAATAACAGGTTTTGATTTGTCAATTAATGAGCAACATAATGAAACCATCTGTGCCTGGGAGTTGAATGAGGGGAATAACAGGTTTTGATTTGTCAATATAATGAGCAACATATGAAACCATCTGTGCCTGGGAGTTAAATGAGGGGAATAACAGGTTTTGATTTGTCAATATAATGAGCAACATAATGAAACCATCTTGCCTGGGAGTTGAATGAGGGGAATAACAGGTTTTGATTTGTCAATATAATGAGCAACATAATGAAACCATCTGTGCCTGGGAGTTAAATGAGGGGAATAACAGGTTTTGATTTGTCAATATAATGAGCAACATAATGAAACCATCTGTGCCTGGGAGTTGAATGAGGGGAATAACAGGTTTTGATTTGTCAATATAATGAGCAACATAATGAAACCATCTGTGCCTGGGAGTTGAATGAGGGGAATAACAGGTTTTGATTTGTCAATATAATGAGCAACATAATGAAACCATCTGTGCCTGGGAGTTAAATGAGGGGAATAACAGGTTTTGATTTGTCAATATAATGAGCAACATAATGAAACCATCTGTGCCTGGGAGTTGAATGAGGGAATAACAGGTTTTGATTTGTCAATATAATGAGCAACATAATGAAACCATCTGCAGTTGAATGGGGGAAAACAGGTTTTGATTTGTCAATATAATGAGCACATAATGAAACATCTGTGCCTGGGAGTTGAATGAGGGGAATAACAGGTTTTGATTTGTCAATATAATGAGCAACATAATGAAACCATCTGTGCCTGGGAGTTGAATGAGGGGAATAACAGGTTTTGATTTGTCAATATAATGAGCAACATAATGAAACCATCTGTGCCTGGGAGTTGAATGAGGGGAATAATGAGCTTCAATTCGTCAATATAATGAGTGACATAATCAAAGCATGTATGCTTAAGAGTTTAATGAGGAGAATCGATTTGGTTCGTCAACATAATTAGGCACACAAACCATGTGTCTGGGAGCTGAAAGAGAGTAATAATGAAGGGTTTCCAAGTTGTCAACATAATTAGACACATAGTAAACAGCGTGAGTGAGGGAAATAACCTTGAATTTTGCTTCTAAACCAGCAGTTGCACTGTTCTAAACGATGACTGTATATCCTAGATATACGGGTGTATACGTGGACCAAATAAAAATATGATTTAATTAACAAACAAGTGAGGTAAGAAAATAAGTCACACCTATATTCATAATATGAATAAGCAATGCTTAGGACCGACCTGCCCACAGACGAGTCGGAATTACGAAACTGTCTATAGACTGCGCGCTGAAAACGGCGTCGAGAGCCAAATAAATTCCCATGGCCATTGAGTTTGCATTCTATGGAGTTTGCCGGTACACGCAGTGCAAAACGAAATTAATAGGAATACAGAACAATTTGGCATAAACATGAAAGTTTGGAATTACAAACTAGTCATATAAACGCTCGGAGAATTATTTATTTATTATTTTACGATTCAACCTGAGTATACAAATGGCGGCGCCCATATCAGGCTATTTCCGTTTCCGTTTGCTGGATTTTGGTGATTTCATGTTCCACCTCTATGAGTACAGGTATTGTTTATGTATGTACACCTGTTAGTCCTTAGCCTCCCCTTGGGTGGGTTGGTATTATTTACTTGAATTCAAATGAAGTTATCAACAAATGCAATTATATATTACATGAAGTCACCTAATTGTACATATCCTGCTGAGTGATACATTAAGGGTTCTCCTTTTGATCCTGATCCAAGTCCCTGTTACTGGCTTTCCACTACTGCTTTAATAATACAGACAATGTTAAGAACAATTTATGATCTTACAAACCGGAGAGATGAAATTGTTTTTTCAAACTTGTGCTTACCTCATCATACATTTTCTTGGGGTTCGGTAGAGTAGATGAGCGCCGCTTCCTTCGCAGTGTCGCTACAGTAGACGAATTCATGCCCGAGAAAGCAGAAAACACGCTTTGCGAGTTCCCACCTCCACGTAACATGTTCGCAAGATCCTACAGGCAAAAATTGAAATACTCATCAATTCAACGAAAAGTATACACTAATATACATGAATCCTCTTAAAAACTATAAGTACCTGCCCCTCTAATTTAACAAGAGCTCCTGACACAGGCCACTGAACATTACTTTACAGCATTAGAAAGACACAGGCCACTCAATATTACTTTACAGCATTAGAAAGACACAGGCCACTCAATATTACTTTACAGCATTAGAAAGACACAGTCCACTCAACATTACTTTACAGCATTAGAAAGACACAGGCCACTCAATATTACTTTACAGCATTAGAAAAACACAGGCCACTCAACATTACTTTACAGCATTAGAAAGACACAGGCCACTCAATATTACTTTACAGCATTAGAAAGACACCAGCAGTACACAAGATGTAAACAGACATTGAAAAGTGATATGGAACATATGTTTAAGTGAAGGCGAAACTTATAATTTATATAAAGAAATGCCCTAAAGGATAGAAGGAATTTATTTCCCCTCTAAAATAACATTCACAATAAACTCACATATTGGGCCGAGGCCATGTTGCATATATGCCGCACTTCCTTGGCAATCATTCTCAACTTCTCAAAGTTGATCAGGCCGTCGACCTTGGAGTCGTTCCCCAAGTGGATGAAAGTCAAATCCTTTTTGACGACAGGGAAGAACGGTATCTGTGAATTAAAGTCAATGGAAATGTGCGACAGGTGAGATACTCTTATATCAAAGAAAAAAAGTATGGTGTTCTCTGTGGTGGAGTGGTTAGAGTGTCTGACTTTTTTTCTAGGTCGGACTCCTAATCTGAAGGTCAGTGGTTCGATTCCCTGTGCCCCCACCTCTGCCAATTTGGATTTCCACCGCTGTGTATAACTTACAGCGACATCAAAGGCCAGTTGCTCTCATACCATGTCTATGTGGTGTGGGAGGTTAAAAATCCCTTGGGTCGGTAAAAGTGTAGGCTCGGGCTTTCTATCGACAAACTGTCTAATGGTGAAAACAAGCCTATTCAAGCTTATCCATGATAGGCAGTATAAATCTTCAAGAAAAAGAAAAAAAAGGTAAAAATGTATAATGATGCTCACAAACACCTATTTCTACCTATCTTACTGTAAACTTATCGATGTTGTTTGTTTGTTGTTGTTTTACATCCTATCAACATCTAAGGTCATATCAGGAAACTTATCGAACTATTACTAACTATACATCAGTGCAAAACGGCAGTCTATCTAGTAGGTAGCAATTGGCATCTGGCAGTATATTTGGCAAACTACAAGTGGCTTCCTGGGTGGCTTCACTCAATGGCTTCTCGTGAATTGGTTTTAAAGTGGCTTCCGTGTTGTTTTCAACAGCCACTCCGACCCCTACCACCTACTCCCACCAGTGGTACTGTAATATACATATTTTTCCTGGTTATGGTAAACAAAGTGTGAGCTACATACCATAGGCGGCTGCACAAGCTCGCTGTTGATGAGGTTGCGATACTTGGACATGTTGCGTGAAGGGTCCATCAGGTCCTGCAGGTCCTCAAAAACCTTTACATATTTTGTCGGCAGCTTCTCCCATGATGCCCGCAGGCGTGACACGGACCCATGCCCCAGACCGCTGATCAGCGCAAACATCGAGTTGAAATTCTTGCACTCCTTACAGTGCCCTGAAATCCACATCAAGCATTAACATGAAGTAATTGTGTTTGGTGTTGTGTCACGACCTGCGATACAAGTTGTGCAGATTGCTATGCCATAGTAAAAAGCATCATATAAAATAGTAACTCATATTTGTGGTCCAAAGTTGGTCACAGTATGGATGTCCAACTCAGTAGAGAACGACTGCAATATAACCAGGACTAACATACAACTTTGTGTACAAATAAAAACTAAAATACAGATGAAGCAAAGCACTAGCATATATATGAGCGAATATTAAAGTCTTCCTTGTAGTTATAGCACAAAATTAATTACCTATACCCAAATTTTGGTTAACCGGAATCAAAATCATGACTATTGAACGGTAGATATGTTTTGGAGAAGAGATTTCTTGATATAATTTTGGCTTCGGAAGAGTTTACTTGATTAGAAACATTAATACACTAAAGCTTGCCGAATATGAGTGATGGAGGCCTAGCAATTCGTTACTGACACACATGTAGGGTAGCACTGATGATTCATTACTGACACACTTGTAGGGGTGCCCTAAATATTTGTTACTGACACATACGGGAGCTCCAATGATTTTTTACTGACAATTGTAGGGGATCCCTAACGATTCGTTACTGACATATATGAGAACCCTCATGATTCACTATTGACCCTTGTAGGGGACCCCTTAACAAGTCGTTATTGACACATTTAAGGGAGCCCTAACGATTCGTTTCTGACACTTGTAAGGGAGCCGTAATTATTCGTTACTAACACACATGTAGGACAGTCTTAATGATTGGCGACTGACAAATGTGTCGGGGAACCATATCACTTCACTACAGACACATGTAAGGGATCCCTAGCAATTCCCCACTGACACACAGAAAGGAGAGATGGGCAATACTTACGGGCAATTTTGATGAACTGCTTGATAATTTTCATTCGTTTGACGATGTTGGTTTCTAAACAGACCTCTGTAACCACCCAGAACATTTCTTCATTCACCAACTGGAAGCAAACAAAAAGTAACATGACATTTTAGTATGACTTTTGGGTGAAAGTTTGTTCTTTTTGCTTTTCAGTTTGGGACTTTCTTTTAACATTAGGTTAGTAGACAGAAGACCGATTTTAGTGTCCTCGTTGTATCACTACAAATGTAGTTCTTAGCTTAACTCATGTACATTAATTAAATTAATGTATACCAAATTGTGGTTAAAGGGAGACAATACGGTAGGTGGCGCCCCTTAGTAAGCAATGCATTAATACAGGACCAAAGAGTATCAATCGATAATAAAACATGTAAAAAGTTTTCAAAAATAATGCAAGGACTACATGGCTATGAGGCTCAAATGTCACTGAATTTGCATAAAATATTATTTTTCTTAGTGGTTTAAAAAACCCTTAATTAGATATAAATGAGACACCCTGAACAAACCTCTGAGAAGCGTTGAAGATTCTCATCACCATATGTTGACTCGAGCTCGAAGAGGTCATCCATGTACTCGGTCGGCTCGATGAGGTGGAAATACTGGAAGTCCCTGAGGGTGAGCTGTGCGGCCACCTCGGCACTGTTCAGCTGCAGGAACTGCACTGCCGAGTCCTTCAGCAGGTCACACATCATCTCATCTGGCACGAGCGGCTCTGTCGACATGTTGTTCTTCATGTAGTACCGCCCAGACATATGGATGCGATCCGGCAGACCCGTCATTTGGTCAGGCAGGCGCTTTTGCTTGATGACGCTCTCTGACTCAACAGACACTTCGCACAGTGAATAGTGACTACTCGGATCTGTGATGCCAAACTCTCTCAACGCCAACATTACTACTTCCCGAGCAGTGGTTTCCTGTAAGTTACAAGAATAATGATGAGAACAAGTGATGAAATAAGTTGTAAAAGCATCTCAATTCAGATGTTTGTTAAATTGGAAAATTAGACCACATAAGTATTGCTGATACATTTTTGGTACAATTATACCAGATATTCATATAACTGCTGAATTCTGAGAACTGAAATTTGACTGGCCGCAATATGCAGCAAGTTTAATGAGTGAGTGCTTGAGTCAGTGTAATTGCTTGATGGAGTGAGTGTTCAAGAATGAATTTTTGGGCTAGTGTTTTGAGAGCTTAAGCTAGTGTTTCAAGAAATATGTGTTTGATAAAGTAGGCGTTTCAGCTGTTTCTTTATGAATGGTGATTATTTGAGTGTGACTGAGTGCCTGAATAAGTGAGTGAGAATCAAAATGAGTGTCTAAATGAGTGTGAGTGGTGAGAAGCGATTGCATTCATGTGAACCTCCAACATGTAAATGAGATAGGAGGCGTTACCTACCCGGTGTATGAGGAAGTATTTACATGTCTGGTCAGCACGATACACCTTGATGACATGCTCTGGATACTCAGTCTTCACACCATCCAAGTACTGTGCTGCAGACGACAGGTCAGGGTTTGATGCACTTAGATTGGGTGTGTGAATCGGTGATGAATTGTTTGATGATGAGGACCCCTTGCGAACACGCGAGTAACCAGATGAGCTGTCATCCAGACTGTTGAGTTGTGAATCGCTGTTAACATTACGTGGAATGAAGTTCATCTTGGCAAGCGCCTTGCGGATCTTGTTGCGCTGCCCTGTGCTCATGAAGAGTTTGCTGCCCTTGCCATCCTTCTCCTTATGTGAGATTACTACAGGCGGCACAGGCGGCATGCCCAGGTCACCATCCACACCCGCTATCCGCTGCTTCGGGTCAGTCTGAAGTCTTGCAATGTGTTCCTTTTTCGGTGTACGTGCGGGTGAGTTGTCTGGAGTAAGCAACATTTCCTTGAAGCCTGGAAGGGTACAGAGGAATCCACGATTAGCAAACAAATGCCACCAGATATATTCCAACAAATTGCTGTACAACAGTACATAGCCTAAAGAGGTTATGTAATGACCCTACAACTAACTCAGTATGGGCATGCAACACCAGAATTCTGGATAAATAGATCAACTGCACTCAGGAAAGTGGCCAAAGGAACTCCGAGAGTTAAATTGAAAATACAACACGAGATACATCTGTACACCAAGCAAGCACATCTGAGGCAACCTTCAACATTTGTTGTTGTTCGCAACATGCAGAAATCATTTTGCTGGTTTCGATAATTTCACATGTTTAATTATGTATTCTATTCACTACGCCCACATCTCACTGTGTGTATAGCGCAATGCCTCTAAACATGAACCTGTCCTGAAATGATCTTAGATTTTGCCAGGACGTAAAACTCCAACAAACAACCAATCTAAACATGAGGCCTTATTTGTATTTATGCCTACTCAATAAGTGTATTAGTATGTTCTGTCCATTCTCAACCTATATGGGATTATGCAGAGATATTACAAACTGAACTGAACCAACACGTCTGCGAGGTGTAGTCTCTTGTTAAACTACGTGGATCATGCCTCAGTCCTGCCTAAACTCAAATGTTAGCTTCAACTAGGGCATGTTATTAGTGAAGGTCTATCACAAGAACATCATGGTTTACAAATATTTCACAGTGGACAGGCTTGAATTATTCACAGTCTATCAGAACAGCACAACATCGGGACAAGTGGAGAACCATTGCATCCAACCCTCGACTAGAGGATGGAACTATTGATTGATTGATTGATCACACATGGGGAACTAAGGTAAAGCATCTATGGTTCTTGGAAGTCCTACTCGGCGCAATTACCATGCTGCATTACACCAGGTGGCGCTCCGATCAGAACCACTCTCACATGTGTGATGGGGCTGTTCTGATAGCTGACAACTCAGCTGTATCTGAATCACAGAGAGCTATTGGAGTGTCGGCATTCTCGAACCTCTTCTCAATAGCTGCAGCCTACAGAGGTCCCTAACTGAACACAAGTCCCCATACGGGCTATATTAGCAGGCAAGACCTATGTACCTCAATTAAAACCAATACTGACAATATGATTGTCTAGATTAACATACTGCACCAAATGCTATTAACAATAATATAATTGTCTAGATGAACACACTGCACCCAATGATATTAACGATAATATGATCGTCTACATTAACACACGTCACTCAATACTATTAACAACAATATGAGTGTCTAGATTAACCCACGTCACCCAATACTATTAACAACAATATGAGTGTCTAGATTAACCCACTTCACCCAATACTATTAACAAAAATATGAGTGTCTAGATTAACCCACGTCACCCAATACTATTAACAACAATATGAGTGTCTAGATTAACCCACTTCACCCAATACTATTAATAATATGAGTGTCTAGATTAACCCACTACTATTAACAATAATATGAGTGTCTAGATTAACCCACGTCACCCAATACTATTAACAACAATATGAGTGTCTAGATTAACCCACGTCATCCAATACTATTAAAAACAATATGAGTGTCTAGATTAACCCACGTCATCCAATACTATTAACAACAATATGAGTGTCTAGATTAACCCACTTCACCCAATACTATTAACAATAATATGAGTATCTAGATTAACCCACTTCACCCAATGCTATCTTATAAAGTCGTCGGCTTAGAGGCAGGAGAGATACATTGCACACACATGACATTATACTGAAGGGGACAGAAATCTATTTAAATTGACTATATACGTATGTTGAATGCCAATCCCAAATGTGTGTTCCTATTTAAATATCGTATTAACAGTTTTCCTGTACCGTTAAATATTGTTTAGAAAAGGAGCAATAAACTTGCACTTTGAATTGTGACATGTTTAAAAAAGAAAAAGGCAGCAAACCGCATAAAATGCTAATCTTAATCTGATCTAATCTATAAAATCATATTTGCTCAAAAAGTTCTAACAAGAAATTAAGGTACAGAAAAAATATAGCCTGTGTCTTGAATCCACTGTTGCTTGTAAAAATAGATAATAAAAGTACAGACAGTGAGGAATCTACTTTAAGCTAATCTAGTTATTTAGATTGTGAATGTTGAATTCACTTCTGCTCGTGAACAAATACAAGTTTTCACAGTGAGGGACAATATTTTAAAGTAATCTAGTTATCTAGATTTCAGTGAAGGATACTGCTAATTAAGTTTAATTAGATTGTGTGTGCTCATTTCAGTGTTGTCTTAAAACAGTTTCTTTTGCCCTGACATCCTCACCGATGGGTTTAATAACACGTTGACAAGCATATTCCCAGGGAATGAGGCTCAAACAATGGCCGCCTGAGCTTACAGCCTGAAGGACGCAAGAGTGAGAAGGAGTGAGAAGGTGTGACGAGTGAGAAGGTGAGGAGTGAGAAGGAGCGAGGAGTGAGTGAGAAGGAGTGAGAAGGAGTGAGCCAGACGCCGCGAGCAGTGTGAACGCCTTCGCATTACATATACTGTGTGAATGCAAATTTGAAATACAATAAATGCATTGCAACAAAAGGTATTTTTCAAAAAACTATTTAAAACAATTTGATTTTAGGTGGTGAGTTAATACACTGATTCGAAATAGTATACCATTATGTATGCAAGCCTTCGTGAGTAAAGTTGGTGGCGGTGCGTTTGGTAACGCGTGTAGAAGGCACACATCACCACAGCGAGTTACTACAGACAAGGAGCCCAGATGTGTTCTTTGTTGTCAGTGTTTGAGACCGGAGTGTAGCGATTAAATACCAAAAGCAGGCATTTGCTGCAGAACTATGGAATGTTATTCACAAATGCGCGGCTTTGTTCTTCTGCCTTTTGTTCTTATAGTTGATCTGGTAAATGCACCATTCTGGTGTTGGATGTGCATGTATGTGTGTACATTTATATAGTATACATAGCAGGGTTCTGGCAGGATCAGTTGACCCCCCAACTCCCACGCCATCTCATACTCCCCAAAGAACTAACACGTGTTCATGCATAGCACGAGTACTTTCATAACTTTGATCAGGTCAAGCTATATACACAGTAACTTCAGACTATTAATTTGATTCATTTTGAAGAATTTCTAGTCAAATTTAGTGCCCAGGGATGCAGTGGAATCTTTGTGAGTGGGTGACTCAGTCCAGGAACGTTTGTTCAGGACACTTCTATGTAACACATCTACGAAGTTTGAAGGATATTTTCCCACTTTTCCGTAGAAGATTCTAGTGAGATTTGTAGTAATGGGACACAAATTCAAACTATTAAAAGGACGTGGTCCTCAAGCCTGTGTGAACCCTGGTTCTGATGAGACATGAGACATGACACAAGAGACAAAGGACATGATACATGCCATGCAGACATGTACCGAGTGCTGTATTATGGCGGCCATCTTGAATTCATATGTGTACCCTGCAGTTGCAAAAGACACTCTTATGCAGAATTGATTGTGCAGTCTATAAAGCCTGCATCAGGATGTCCGTGGCACCTGGTATTCCCAGGTGTTCACCGATCCAAGTACTGACAAGACTCCACGTAGGTTAACTTTGGTGATCGGATAAGAACCAGTGTTTACATGATATTCGCCTTATTTAAGGCATATGTGCGAATTACAAAACAAACCAAAAGTATGGGCGCTTTGCAGTGTCACATATTGTAGTACCACATAGTGAGCAGTAGTGCAATATATAGGGGAAGTCGATTTGTGCAGAGAAAAAAACCTTGATTATCAGAAAGCAAATAAAAAATCAGGCTTATAATTCCTGGTGTACTGCATGGAAGAGGGGGCGAATTGAGTGGTGCTTTACAACGTACACATAGTTAGACAGGAATTCAAGGAAGCAGATGGTTTCAAGTATATATAGCTTTATGAACGGTAAATAAAAACAATTCCTCAATTGGTATTAACACGAAGGCTAACATCGCAAAAGCATGTTATTAACAACCAAAATGCGCAAACGTGAGGCTTTTCTTTTCTCTGGCAACAACAAGTACTTACTCCGGAAACCTGAATAAAATAGCAAATCAGGCAAATCTCATGAAAAATCAAAATCATTAATACTAGACTACGACGGCAGGGCAACGTCCTGGAATACTTTGGCTGAGGTGTGCATAGAATAATTAACTAACTGTCAGATATTTCCCACGTCACTCACGCATTGCTCAAATATGCTAGATCCTTTTTCAAATTGTACATATTAAGGTTCCCAGAAAACCTATTACATAATTCTAGATGGCATAAATCAATAGTTCAGGACAAGTTAAGTCCATTCCTCGTCTGATTGAATGAAACATACAGAAATTAGTGAAGATACCTACATACAAAGATCAGTGAATGATGCATTGTCTAGCCAGTGGATCCTGGTACTGTTCAATGTGCACTTCTGCTACAGTGCAAGAGTCATTCCACTAAAGCATCAAAGGCTTATAACCCAGCGTCCAAGGACCGGGCCAGGTCAGCCAACAATTTTGATTCTTACTCCGACCACTTTCTGGGGGAAGGTAGGCCATTGCTGGATCTGTTTGGAAAGCATTGTTTTCCTAACCGATTGTAATCAAACTGCAGAATATAGCAACTAGATTAATAGGGGTGAGTCCGGTGATAGGCAACAAACTGCAGAATATAGCAATTAGATTAACAAGGGAGAGTTTTCTGATAGCCAATCAGACTGCAGAATATAGCAATTAGATTAAGAGGGGAGACTCCTGATTAAACCCTCGCTATTATTGCCATCACTTTGCATGCCTGGAATACAGTTATCTCAGGTCTCTCCCCCCACCACAATGTAAACAGCCACCACTCTACATACACGCACACAGGGCAGGTAAGGAGCACCTGGTCGTGTGCCAAGTAAGAACATGATAAAAGAACGAAAACAACACAAAACATACAAAGTAAAATAATAACAAAAGAACCCTTGTAGCTATTACCATGCGACAGTTTGCAAATAATCATGTTTGGTTAATATTGAGAGAATTTCCTAGTGCCCAGTGTGAAGATAATAATGAAATTGAAATTGTATGTAATAGAAGATAACGGAGATTTGTTGGGGTGGGGGTGGGAGTGACGCTAGACTATGGCATGCTCGTTAACATAGACACATCAATGTAACGTGCCCTTAAGCTTTCTAACAATAAAAGGTAAACTTGTAGACTTGCACAGAATCCATAAGCAGCTAAACTTGGTATTACATAGATGAATGGTAACACATCTTCCATGGTATCAATGATTGAACTACATTGTGTGACGCCAGACAATATCAAAGTTGTCTGGGAGCGACATATTCCTTTTCTTCTTAGAGACAGTTTTTGGATCAGTATTACTGACATTTGAAAGCTAATGTAAGCTAATTAAACATTTTTTAAGGCATGAATGCCTCAGGCCTCTCTATATGCATTGATCTCGATTTCACCTTGGTCAACCTATAGTGTATGAAGCAACCACCCGAACACCTTGAGTCTCGTGTAACGACTGACTTAATTTCACTCCCCAGTCTAGCAGCTCCTCGTGTCACATGACCTCCCCGGGACGCAGCCCGGCCTTGTTACATATATATATACAACATCTCTCTTTCAATATATTTAAAAAAAAAAAATTTTTAAGTGACACCTCACGTTATCACATCATCAGAAATTGATTATAATTTTTTAAAAACAACAAATAAACAAATAACATACATAATTCAACAAGCAATCAACATCATGAATGGAATTCTAACAAGTAATCACACTTCACAGAGTCAATTCGACTCACTGTTCTAACGGAAGGCTTTAGTCAGTTTGTTTCTTTCTGTTTCAATATCCAATCCGTTCGACTGGGCACACAGTTCGCCCGTGTCTGGTTACATAATGTTTATTTTCATTTAACTCACTTTGCCTCCCCCCACATTGACGTACACTCTGCGTGTTCTGTTCCTTTCTGTTTTTGTTCGACTCTAATGCCATCGGTGCGGGTATTACGTGTCGTCTGTTCCTAGTTAGACATCGGCCCTCTGTACTTTTGATTATGTACTTACGGTATTGGGGCTGGCTTGCCTCTACAATTGTACCCTTTTCACACTTGCGCTCGTGAGTGAGGTACCCTACTGGGTCGTCTTTTCTGAGTTGTTTATGTGTTTTTCCAGCATTTTTGTCATGTTGTTGTTTTTGTTTGTATTGCCTCGCTTGTATTTGTTTTTTCCTATTTGCCACGATCCTTGGCCTCAACTGTTGGGTTATTGTAGGAATTTTTATCTTAACCTTCGACTCATGAACAATTGCGCCGGAGAGGCCTCTAGCTCGGGAATCGTGGTATTTCGGTACGCGAGTAGTGCTATGTTGATGTCCGTGTTGTCTTTTATTGATTTCTTTAACATGCTTTTTACAGTCTGCACATACCGTTCCTTTTGCCCATTACTCCGCGGATAGTGTGGGCTTGAGAAAGTGGTTTTGAACCCATACTTCCTAGCAAATTGCCTATATTCCTCACTACTAAATTGTGGTCCATTGTAGGATACAATTTCTACAGGAATCCCATATCTGCCAAACATGTCTTTTAATACTTCCATTACAGCTGCACTTGATGTTGACCTTAATTTTACCAGTTCGGGAAATTTCGAAAAGTAGTTTGTTGTTTTACGTCCTAGCAACATCTAAGGTCATATCAGGACGGGTACCGACTTGTGACAGTGCGCACTCATGGCGACTTTATAGTGCTGTCCCACTGGGAAACCAGGCCGCCGGCACCATGACCTGGTATCCCACTAAGTCACATTATCCTGACACTGAGCACACCAGTCCTTGCCCTATCCTAATAATGCCGAGCGCCTGGCTAGGAAGCGACAAGTATCAATTTTAAAGTCATTGGTTTGACTCGACCGGGACTCGAACCCCCGACCCCACGATCTACCAGCACGGGAGACGGACGCTCTAACTCATTCGGCCATCCCGTCTGGTCGAAAAGTAGTCTATTATGACTAAATAATTTGTGTTCTGATAATGACACATGTCAATACCTATTTTTGCATACGGAATTGTAGGAATTTCGTGCGAAATCATTGGTTCAACGTTCGGTAATTCTTTCTGACTGGCAGATTGGACATCTACTGATTTGGTCCTCAATCTGCTTTGCTATGCCTGGCCAGTACACATAATACCGGGCCAGTTGTTTACATTTAATTATTCCAAGATGTGACTCATGTAATTTACTGAGCATATCTTTTTGCATTGATTTTGGAATAATAATTTGGTCACCTTTCATCATTAAACCATTGTGCACTGTTATGTCATTTCGGTGTGTATAGCATGGTTTTACGTCTGGTTTGATTGTTTTCGTGTTATTTGGCCATTCCTCTTTTGTTAGGTGTGCCAATTGTTGCATTGTGTCGTCATTTTTTGTTTCGTGTGCGATTCGCTCTACCTCTTCGTTGACAAACCCGATGGCTGCAACCGTGATGTTGCTGTCAAACAGATCCCTAGGATCTATCTGGGATGAAAGGGCATCTGAAAAAAACATGTTTATACCTTTTTTATGCACAACATTTAAGTTGTAATTCTGGAGCCGCATTCGCATGCGCTGCATGCCGGCTGACAGACCATTTATCGGTTTTAGCATTATGCTAACGAGTGGCTTATGATCTGTTTCGACTGTAACTTCTTTTCCAAAAATGTAATCATGAAACTTTTCACAGCCGAAACAGATCGCCAGTAATTCTTTTTCTATCACCGCGTATTTCGCCTGAGTGGTGTCTAGTGCTTTGGAAGCCATCGCTATGGGTCTCTGTTCTTGGAACAATGTTGCCCCAAGCCCTGATTGAGACGCATCTACTTCAAGGACAATTGGTTTTGACACATCGTAGTACGTGAGAACAGGGGCCTTCACTAATAACGCTTTGAGCTCTCTAAATGCTTTTTCTTGTGCCAACTCCCAATGCCATGCCACTCCATTGGCTAGAATCACCCTTAGTGGTTTTGCTACTTCTGACAATTTTGGTATAAATTTGCTGACGTAATTCATCATTCCTAAGAATCTCTGCACTGCAGCCTTGTCAGTGGGCGTTGGCATGTCAAGAGTGGCACTAACTCTATCAGGGTTCGGTTTTAACCCATCTTTGGTGAGCACATGCCCTACATATCTAACCGATGACTTGCATATGCTTGACTTTTTAGGATTTAGCTTTAGATCCACCTGGCATGCCCTCTCTAACACTGTCTGCAATCTTTCGTTATGCTGCTCTCACGTTGAGCCAAATACCAAAATATCATCCGCTATGACCTCAACCCCTTTGATATCTCTAAAAATGTTGTTCATCTCTTGAATAAAGATGTCTCCCGCTGTCTTTATGCCGAAAGGCAGCCGTGTGTATCGGTACCGCCCCCAGGGGGTATTGAACATACACAGGAGCGAACTCTGTTCGTCCAGTTGTATTTGCCAATATCCGCTGTTGGCGTCCAACACTGAAAAAAACTGTGCCCCGGCTGTTTTGGCTACGACCTGCTCAACTGTCTTATTGGGATAGGGACTGCGGAGAATCGCTCGATTCAATTTCGGGGATCCAGACAGATCCGAATCTTCCCTGGCTTGCATACTACGGTGATGGAGATTACCCACGGTGTGGGATCTACTTGAGGTACGATAACTCCGATACTAACCATACGATCTAACTCCTTTTTAACTTCATTTGCTACAGCATGAGGAATTCGGCGAGGTGGATCTATTACAGGAGTAATTTCAGGATTGATATGTATTTTAGCATTCACCTTTATCTTCCCCAGCCCTTCATCAGTGAATTTATTTACCATTTCAGTTGCGTTGTACTCGCTGACTCGACATATTTCCAAACATTTATCCAGCATAAGCTTTGGCGTTTGAAGCAGTTTATCACGCAGCTGCTTGTCCCTCACACCACTCACTAAACGGTCTCGCAATATGGAATTTTCCACCTCTCCGTACTCACAAAAAGCAATTTTGTGACGCAATTCACGAATATATGTGTCCATTGACTGAGACATCTGGTTAAATGTATTAAACTGGTACCGAACGACCGTCTCATTAGTCTTACTTTCGCAGTATTCCTTAAATGCTGCAATTAACGGCTGTATCTTTTCACGGTCTGAATCTTCAATCTGAAGCGTCGGAAATACCTTCTGAGCTTCCACACCGGCAACATGTAAAAACATGAAACATTGTGTCTTCTCAGGCTTACTTGTAATTCCTGCCGCGCCAACAAATATCTCGTATGCCGTTATCCAACTTCGCCAATTGACAGACAGGTTTCCCTCCAAGTTAAGCTCTTTCGGTGGTTTTAGCCCTGCCAATGTAGCCACCGCCATTTTAGTCCGTTCCGATATCTGATACCATGTAGTGTATGAAGCAACCACCCGAACACCTTGAGTCTCGTGTAACGACTGACTTTATTTCACTCCCCAGTCTAGCAGCTTCTCGTGTCACGTGATCTCCCCGGGACGCAGCCCGGCCTTGTTACATATATATATACAACACAAATTAAATCCATGTTACATATATATATACAACACAGAGAATTAAATCCAATGGTCTTCGTTGGCCTCAAACCCAAGGAGCTATGTTAGCCTCAAACCCAATTCCTATGAGCTAGCCTCAAATTGCATGGGCAATGAGGGTTAACTGTTCCAGAACTAACTGGCACTAGTACTTCGTATACTACAGCATAGAAATATATAATATATGTGGTGATAACCCCAGTAATAAGGCCTGGAATGCTATTGGCTAATTCCTCCCAATCCCTTGGGTGGGTGGGTGGGAGGGGGGGATGGGAGATGGGGAGGGTCTTCCCGGCATGCACTGCGCCACTACTCCGCCACTCAGAAATTATATACATATATATTTGGTACTATGGATATATAATGAGCACCAGAACTAAATGTCTTCATAAATACATAATTATGAAGGTGTCTCGATGTGGTAGGTACTAAGTGACTGGCTGTGAGTGCCTGTTCATGTGTGTGTGGGGGGTGGGGGTAGGGGAGAAGGAACAGCCTTGTTCACACTCACCCAACAGGTTGGACTTGACTGTGATTGACAGGTGAGTTGTGCCCCGGAGGATCTCTAGGGCACGGTTGTGAGATATCTGTTCAAAGTTGTGATTGTTCACTTCGAGAATCTGAAAAACGACAATTGTAAACATCTATAAGATTGTCCGGATAGTAAAGCATTTTTTCTTTTTAATGAGCACAGAAATCGTAGTTTAAAAAAAAAAATATATAGGCACTCTTAGTCCTTGAAACATTACAACAATTTTGTTGAAAGGTCTTTTAACACCAACAATAATGAATAACTAAACATTCATAGTTAATTAGAAACAGAATTTACTAAGTTATATTAAAATTGCCGGTGACCATATAAATAACAATGAAGATACACTATACTGGAGATGGATTCCTATGAGACGCGTTCGACTAACTGATCCCTAAACGAGCACCCACCTGGTCTCCTCGCTTCAGGCCCGCATCGTGCGCCTTGGACGCCTTCTCTACCTTGGAGATGAAGATGCCACAGTTGCGCTCAATGCCGCCGAGCACGGAGAAATGCAAGATCTCTTCGCGTGTGGCACGTGTCAGGACAATGGTCCGGGGCTTAGCCTTTGCGGCACAGGCGATGTTCAGCAACCGCAACTGACCGCCCATTTTCTGCAGCGAAAGGGCATTCATGAAACACTACCTCACGCGACATGTACAATGGGGCACCTCAAGAAGTAATGTGATGGTGCTGGTACAGTTTGGGTCACATTAGCATAATAAGGGCATTGGTATGAAAGTACAAGAGAGCAATAGTAGGTAGGCGAGTAGTTCGGCAACACAGAGTGAACATAGCACAGAGGACATAGATTGGTCTTTTCATGGTAAATGGAGCCAATATACTTTCTTGTATGTAATGGTAAATAAAAGTTACCAAAAGAACAGAAGGGCTATTTTATTCATAGAACTGGTATTCTTACACATTAGAGAGATACATAAGATAACATGAAGGCCTAAAGTGACCTAGTTAAAAAAGCACCAACACCAATGTCGTAATGAATTAGAAACATGCCCTGTAATCGAATGGCTCACCTCTCTTTCCAGTAGAACTTCAAACTTCTCCAGGAACTCGTTCATGGCCGAGTCAGACTCGAAGTCGTTGAAGTGGTTGTTGACCCAGAGCAGCACGACGCGGGTCACCTACAACAGCAGCCGAGTTGAGGGGGCGCACTGTGCTTCTCTTCAACAACCCCCATAATCCAATCACACCCCCCCCACCCCCTCCCCGTCTCGTTGAATAAGCAACCTTAATTGCTTAGGGATAAGCAACCTTAATTGCTTAGGGATACCGTGCATTCTACATAAATTGTCAGACCAGACGGGATGGCCGAATGAGTTAGAGCATGCGTCTCCCGTGCTGGTAGATCATGGGTTCGAACCCTGGTCGAGTCAAACCAATGACGTAAAAATTTAATTCTTGTCGCTTCCTAGCTAGGCGCTTGGCATTATTAGGAGAGGGCAAGGACTGGTGTGCTCAGTGTCAGGATAATGTGACTGAGTGGGATACCAGGTCATGGTGCTGGCGGCCTGGTTTCCCAGTGGGACAGCACTATAAAGTCACCATGAGTGCGCACTATCACAAATCGGTACCCATCCTGATATGACCTTAGATGTTGCTAGGACGTAAAACAACAACAAACAAACAAACATAAATTGTCAGACTTCTCAGCAAAATACAAGCTTAATCAACGCAGCATAATTAGCTTGTTTCTCGTAAAGACAGAAAACGGTCTTGTATTACTAACTTTAGATGTGAATTTGACTTCACAGGGATCAGAAAGAAAACTGGTGGATTGGGGGGGGGGGGGTGTGATTAATACATTCATTCATTCATTCATTCATTCTCACCACCAATCCTTCATGCATTCGACTGGGGTGTAATCCTCCTTCCCTAACGTCCTCCTCATATTCACACTTTTCACAACACTGATCCAAATGTCGGGGTTGGTTGGGGATTTGGGAGAAGATATCTGCCAGGAACATTCCTGTACTATCAAGATTCCATCCATTTTTAATTGCCGAATTATTTCTACCATATCGTCACGGTTCGTCGGACCACACCAAAACTAAAATATATTGTAACGAGCATTATTTCTCTCGGGACAGGAAGGATGTGGCGGAGGGAGGCGGGGGTCATTAATGCGGAACAACAATAAGCAACGGTCCATAATACATCACTTCCAAACCACCAATGTGAGGTGTCCACCCAACCCAAGTCAGGCCCATGGCCGTACTAAGGTCCTGCACCATGTTGGCAGAGAGTTAATGTGCCTCACCTTGTCGCGAATGCTGGCATCATGGAACCAGGTATGCAGCTTGTCGGCCACCTCGAGCGGTGTCTTCAAGAAGGTGCGATAGGTGAGCAGGAAGTCCTCCACGTACGTGGGGTCCACGGCTGAGTGGTCCTCCACCAGGTGCATCATCAGGTGGTGCGGTGTACCCTGCAGGAACAAGCCAGTTAAACTAGGTCAACGAAACGTGCAGTCCAACAAGAACACACACACATGTCCATGTAGCTTGGCATTTAGACCTCACTTACACATCTTAGACCAACCACCATTGAGCTTTATTGCTCGTCAGCTCTGACCACCATCTGCTTTTAATGTCATCTGCTTTTAATATTATGAATATCATTTAATATTATAAATATCATCTGGTTTTTGCTTCCTTTCTCTATGAGCTACGAGCAGTCAATCTCATAAGCCCCATTCACACCTACCCGGACGAGCCCCGGATTTTGAGCTGGACCACTCCCGGACCAGTCACCCGGACTGTCCCGGACAGCCCCGGATAAAATCGCTATTTTGGTCATTTTGTGCCTCGCGGTCACACCTACCCGGATAAGCCACGGACTAGCCCCGCACCAGAGGCCGGATCGCCCGGACTGAGCCGGACCACCCCCCGGACTACCCGGTGTGTCCACGGAGTAGTCCCGGACTTGAAGTGGACTTGCTCTGTGGCGATCCGTGGCTAATCCCTGCTCATCCGGCTTGTCCGGGCAGTCTGGGAGTTGTCCATGGCTATGTCGGGGCTAGTCCAGGTTAAACCATGGCCCTGGACGGTACACGGACTAACTCCGGAGCACCCCTATTCTACCCAGAGCACCCCCCGATCATGCCGGATCGAGCCCGGATCGCGAAATGCCCCGGACTGCCCCGGATGTTTTAAACATCTAATGGTATATAAAGCCAGAGGCATTAAGGTATTATGTGGTGCTGGTGATCCTTTGCTGAGTTGATATAAACATTATGTAGTTATAGATAGTGTGAGAGGGGCAGTACGTTTAGTGTGACAGAGCCTTGGGAGTGTTATTTATGGATCACTGCACACCCAGACACAACAGGGCACTGTAGCGATAAACAACCAAGGCTTGGACACAGGCAGGTTGGATGTTCATTGGTTGGTTGAAGAATGCCTAGTGCTGATTGGAGGAGCTGATCAGGTGTGACAGCCATCTTGGAATCTACAGACTATAATAATAAAACAAGCAAGCTCCTGCTGGTTCCTTCTGCACACTCTATACTCTGCCTTTCTTCTACTTGCCTGTAGTGATTTCCTATTTAGCCTACCCACACAACCACAGCTGCCGGCCGTCGACTTTACAGATTGTCTTAATGTAAAAACCAAAACCAAAATCCAATTACCTCCACTCGCATATTGCATGGTGTCCATTTCCAAATGAATAACTTATCGTGTAATACAGTTCCACCATAAACTTCACTTACTGGCGACTGACCATGTGTGCAAATCAGTGTCCATGTGAGGTATAGTTTAATGGCATGCTTAAGGATGTGCCCCCCCAGCACTAAAGTCCCAAATAACTAGTTTGCATTCCAATAGCATTCCAATAGCATATAATCTATGGAGGCAGTGGTTGTAGTTTGTGAATTTTAAAATCAGCATTACTACGATAGAGCAAGGAACAGTGGAATAAGGAAGCTCAACTATCATTAGGTGAAATCCCCCCCCCCCCCGGTCAATCACTGAAAGTAAAAAACAACAAAAATATCATTATGGTGGGCTGAGAGATCTTCACGGGAAACTAGCAACACCAATCCTCGAGTGAAGCTGCTTCTCAATAAAAACAGAGCTCTAGTTTGTCGTTGACGTGTGTGAGCTGCTTAGTAACAAAAAGATCATCGGGAAAGGACACTGCTATGAGTTTGGCTGCCCGCAGAAAGGTAGTAATCACATATATTATATATAGCGGTGTCCTTTCCTATATATATAGATTAGTTAGACAAATCTTACCTGGGTATAGATGATGGATAACTATTGTTTTCCCGAGGTATAAGCCTCGGATAGACGTGGGTGAGGGAGAAGGAAGCACTTCCGGTCCAGCAATCTTTACCTATTAATTCAGGATAAAAATGATTCCTAATAAAAATAATAATATTGTAATTGTAATGTTTTCTTGGTACAAGGCAACTGAATAGACGTGGTAGGGTGTGGTGGGTTGGCCCTCACCCACGTCTATCCGAGGCTTATGGTGTTCTCTGTGGCGGAGTGGTTAGAGTGTCTGACTTTTTTCTAGGTCGGACTCCTAATCTGAGGGTCGGTGGTTCGATTCCCCATGCCCCCAGCTCTGCCAATTTGGATTTCCACCGCTGTGTATAACTTACAGCGACATCAAAGGCCAGTTGCTCTCATACCATGTCTATGTGGTGTGGGAGGTTAAAAATCCCTTGGGTCGGTAAAAGTGTAGGCTCGGGCTTTCTATCGACAAACTGTCTAATGGTGAAAACAAGCCTATTCAGGCTTATCCATGATAGGCAGTATAAATCTTCAACAACAACAAAAATACCTCGGGAAAACAATAGTTATCCATCATCTATACCCAGGTAAGATTCGTCTAACTAATCTATTTTACCTCAGTCTACAGCCTCTGGCTAGCCACAGGCTAGGGAGACTTTTACGTAATAGCATTTTTATCCTGATATTCTAATATTTATTCTTTATCTCTTTAACAAGCATGTAATATAAATTGTATATGGTAATACAGTGAGATTGAAAGTTTTTGTGTGTCTCACCTTTATAATTTAGTCTTGGAGCAATCGTTTTGCAATTCCACTTGACTTTTCCAGTCTTTTGTTGTAATGTTTTGCAAACGATCTGGCTGTTTTCCATCCCGCATGGGCCAGGATTTGTTTTACCGAAATCCCTAGCAATCGAGCTTTTGAGACCATTGCTCCCCTTGTAGAATGTGAGGCATATCGTTCTGTATTAACTCCAGCTAGTGTTAACACCTTAATTGTCCATCGCGCGAGAGTATTCCGCGATATGCCTTTATGTGGCTTAATAAAGCTTATCAACAATTGTCTTGAATTTCTTATACCTTTTGTCTTGGATAAATACATCTGTATGGCTGATACGACACATAGCTTCTGATCCTCGGCGAATCTTGTGACACTCACTGTCGACAGGGGATCTCCCAAACGATTTGATTTTAACAAAGTTGTTAAATCAAACGTTGCTTCGGTCTTGTCTATTTCGAGACCAGTTAGCGAAAGGGCGACTATTGTCTGACCTCTGTGTCCTGTTACTAACAGAAGGAGCATCGCTACTTTAAAACCTAATTGTTTTATGTCCAGATGTTTGTTGTGTGGCCATTGTTTAAATAATTTAAACACTAGCGACACATCCCAGAAACGATTGTTTTTCAGTTTCGGGGGGTTCCGTTCATATATAGAACGTAACACCCAGTGAATGACGTGGTGTTTCCCTGTAGTCTCTCCATCTATTCGTGGGATAATTATAGATAAGGCACATCTCGCCGCATTAATGGCTCCATAGCCTAACCCTTCATTTTCTAGCATCCTGAGAAACCTTGCTACCTGGGATATAGACGGGTTCATAGGTTTCACTTTCTTGATTAGGCAATGCACGCCCCACTTCTATAAGTAAGTGGTATATATCTTGACTGTTACTTTCCTCCACGCGTGTGACACCAACTGTTGTTGAGTGACCTTATCTAACCCGAATTGTTCAAGATATTTATTTAGAAAAGGAATGCTAGCAGCGGAGTCGTTGATACGTTTCCGTGTCATGCCAGGGGGCCTTGGTGCGTCAGGTTTCCTCGGGATCTTCGGAATCGGAGGCAGCCCTTGGCTGTCGACATTAACACCGCTAGCCACGGTTGCGTGTCCCATTCGGGGACGTTGAGGATCGCGTGCGTTTCCTCCAGTCGTATCTTCCTTGCTACTCTGCTTATGATGTTGAATGGTGGGAAAATGTAAAAGAATTCATTTGGCCAAATCATTGAAAAGGCATCTATGTGCCATGCATTTGGTTCTGGATGCCATGACACATACCGTTTTAATTTAAAATTATTTCTGGAAGCAAATAAGTCTATTGTGGGTTTACCCCATTTTTGACAAATTTTGTCGAAAATGGTTTTATTTAGTGACCATTCAAGGTGGTCATGGAAAATCCTACTCTTTTTATCTGCCAAAGTATTTTGTATCCCTGGAATGTGTGCCACCGTTAACCATACTTTGTATTTTTGCGCACAGTTCCAAATGAGTAGTGCTATTTCATTACACTGTTTTGACTTTGTGCCTCCCATGTTCCTGACATAAGCCACAGCTGTTGTGTTATCAGTTAGAATGCGAACATTGTTTTGGGGTATTTTTACTAGGCTCGCTAAACCTAGGTAGATAGCTCTCAATTCTAGAACATTTATATGATCAGAAATTATGCTGTCTAACCATCTCCCTCCTGTCGCTACCTCGTTGCGATGTGCTCCCCAACCTTGCAACGAAGCGTCAGTCATAACGACCGTGTTAGGTTCTCCCATCCTAATGGGATTGGGAGAGTCATTAACATGTTCTAACCACCAGAGAATATCTGCTAATCCTTCCTCTGAAATAGTCATTTTCTTTTCGAAATTACCTTTAGCTCGTGCTAATGCTAGATTTTTGTCTATTTCTAATGACTTTATGTGCGCTCCGCCATGTAGAATAGCTGGGGCATACGATATCATAATGCCGATAAGGACGGCGACCTGCCTTATCTTTGGCCTATATATGTCTATCAACTGGTTGGCTGTATCCCGAAACTTATTTAGTTTCTGTTGTGTAAGCGACACCGTCATTGTTTTGCTATTTAAGATGAACCCTAAGCATTTTAATTTTGTTGTCGGGAGAAACACGGACTTATTTTATGTATGTAAAAGCCTAACATTGTTAAAAGATGGCATAATTCCTCTAGTCGTAATACTTATTCAGGATAAAAATGATCTTTCAATACAATGGATACTATGATTTTCCTGTAATGGTACAATAATGGAATAGACGTGGTAGGGTGTGGTGGGCGGGCCCTAGCCCACGTCTATCCGAGGCTTATACCTAGGGAAAACAACAGTTATCCATCATCTATACCCAGGTAAGACGCGTATAACTATACTATTTTACCTCGGTATACAGCCTCAGGCTAGCCTCAGGCTAGCCTCAGGCTAGGGAGACTTCTACATAATTCATTTTTATCCTTAATATCATTTTATCCTTATTATCAAAATGTTTATGTGTCATTGTATTAGTTATTCAGAAATTCAAAGTTTCTTGTTCTCACCTATTCTTGTTAGTTGGCGAGCAGGCGCTTGGCAATGCCGGTAGGCTTTTCTAGTCGCTTGTTGTAATCTTTTGCAAACGACTCAGCCGTCTTCCAGCCTGCATGCGCTAGGATTCTTTTGACAGAAATCCCGAGCAATCGTGCCTTGGAAACCATGGCACCTCTGGTTGAGTGGGAAGCGTATTTTCCCGTATCCACCCCAGCCAATTTCAACAGCGTGATCGTCCATCTGGCGAGGGTGTCTCTTGAAATTGTATTATGTGGCTTTATGAAGCTCACTAACAGTTGTTGTGAGGTACGTATGTCCTTAGTCTTGGATATATAAACCCTTATGGCTGACACAACACATAATTTACGATCCTCTGGGAAGTAATCTAAGTGAACCGTAGATAAAGGGTCACCTAGCCTGTTTGATTTTACTAATTGCACTAAATCAAACGTAGCTTGTTTCCTATCTATTTCTAATCTGTCTAGGGATAATGCGACAATGGTTTGTCCTCTCTGTCCTGTTACTAGTAGTAACAAGACGGCTACCTTAAAACCTAATTGTTTTACATCTAAATGAGAGTTGTGAGGCCAATCTTTAAACAACTTAAATACAATGGAAACATCCCAAAAGCGACTATATTTTGGTTTAGGGGGATTCCTTTGATAAATTGAGCGAAGCAACAAGTGAAGCACATAATGTTTACCGACTGTGTCTCCATCGATTCTAGGTAGAATAACCGATAAGGCACATCTGGCTGCATTGACAGCCCCAGACCCTAGTCCTTCATCCTCTAGAGAACGGAGAAAACGGGCCACTTGTGCAATTGTTGGACTTGTTGGTTTGACTTTCATTAACAAACAATGTACACCCCATTTTCTTAAATATGTTGTGTACATTTTTACAGTTCCTGGCCTCCATGCATCAGATATTATCCTGTCTTCAGTGATCTTATCTAGTCCAAATTGTTGTAAGTGTTTCCGTAAAAAAGGAATGCCAATAGGGGTGTCGCTGACACGTCTCCGTGGACCGATAGCGGTCCGTGGTGCGCTAGGTTCCCGCGTTTTCTTGGGAATCGTATAAGTTCTTTTGCCAGTTGTGAAACTGCTGGTAGCCAAGGTTGTGTGTCCCAATCGGGCACGATCAGTATGGCGTGTGTCCCCTCCATGCTGATCTTTCTCACCACTCGGCTGATAATGCTAAACGGTGGGAAAATATAGAAAAAATTATCTACCCAGGTAATAGCAAAAGCATCAACTTTCCAAGCATCCGGTTCGGGATGCCAAGAAACATACTGGGGTAATTTGTTGTTGTTTCGTGATGCAAACAAGTCAATGTCGGGTGTCCCCCATTTGGCACAACTCAAGTTAAATAGGGGCGTAGATAGAGACCATTCTAAATGGTCATGGAATTTTCTACTCTTGTGGTCTGCAAGTGTGTTTTGTGACCCTGGGATATGCGCTACAGTCAGCCAGACTTGTTGGGTCTGAGCCCAGTTCCAAATCAGTTTTGCTAACTGATTGCAAGGCTTTGATTTTGTTCCCCCCATGTTACGGATATATGCCATAGCTGTAGTGTTATCAGTTAGGATTCTAACTTGTGCTTTAGGTACTTTAACTAAGCTGCATAGTCCCAGATAAATGGCGCGCAACTCCAATGCATTAATGTGGTCTGAGATTTCATCATCAAGCCATCTACCTCCCGTCGCTATCCCATCTCGATGGGCTCCCCAACCTTCTAAAGATGCATCAGTGGTAATCACTGTATTTGGTTCTGCCATGCGGATTGGATTAGGTGAGTTTGCTATATGTTGCATCCACCATTCAATATCCTGCAAACCTTCTTCGGAAATAAACATTTTTCATTCAAAATTGCCTTTAGTTCTTGCTAAAGCTAAGTTTTTGTCTATTTCTAGAGATTTGATATGGGCTTTCCCGTATAGAATAGCGGGTGCATAAGATATCATTATGCCGATAAGGACCGCGACCTGTCTAATCTTAGGTTTCGTTAGATTAAGAATTTGGGTCGCTGTGGTCATAAACTTGTTTAGTTTCGGTTCTGTTATCGACACTGTTAGGGATTGTGTATTGAGGATAAAACCTAAACATTTTAGTTGTTTTGTTGGTTTAAGGACTGACTTATGTGGATGGACATAAAAACCCAATTTAGTGAGTAATGCACATAAATCCATAACTGCCTTTGCACACGTAATTTCCGTTGACGCCATTATAAAGGAATCATCTATGTAAGGAAACATTATATGACCATTTCGAGCCATGACTGAGAAAACAGGTTTCAAAAGTTTAGTGAACAAACGAGGGGCACAAGCTAAGCCATTTGGCATGCAGGTAAACTCATAAAGTTGGTCATCCCAAAGAAACCGGAGAAATTTCCGGTGTTGTTCCGCTATGGGAACTGTGTAGTATGCGTCTTGCAAATCGACACTAGCCATCCACGCATCTGGTGTTATCAGATCACGTGCTGTCTCTAACGAGAACATTTTAAAATGTCGATATTCGATCATCTTATTTAGGGTTGTTAAATCCAGGATCATTCGAACCTCACCATTGGGTTTCGGTCGAGAGAAGATGTTTGAGATAAACTCTCCTGGGCAGTGCGTCACTTTTTGTATAATTCCTTTCTAAAAAAATATATGTACCTGTTTAGTTAGTGCCTCTCGTTCAAGTGGTTCAATTTTGTATGGAAAAGGAATTCTTCCTTGTACTGGAGTGACTGTGAAGGGAATTTGAACACCAGTAACTATACCTAAAATATCTCGATCATTCGTAATTTGGTTCCATTCATAAAAATGGTCCTTAATATTGCCTGCCACAAAGTTGCTTACAGTTTGTGTGGTTTTAGAGGCCGCGGGGACTTCTAGTGTCTGCGTTTGTGCCTCTACCTGGTCCCGCCCCTGGGGAAGGGTCTCGGCGAGTTGAAGCCTCGGGCGATGGGCCGGGAGGTGTTGTCGGTCCACCCTGGCCGGGCTCCCCGGCCGCGGAAGGACTGGCTGTAGTTTGTGCCTGGCCTGGTACCTCTGGCCAGGTGTTGTGGGCGAAAATCCCCACGGGATCTTTTGAAGCGCGGGGCTTCTGGCTTCTTCTTGCCATCCATGTTTTTGCCACTTTTGGCCGCCGTTTCCACCTCCTTAAAGAGGTACTGGAGCTGGCCCCCAAACATCTTGGTCTTATCCAAAGGTTTCCCTTTGATGGGTTCTGGGGCCAGGAAGAGTGTATACTCTTTTCCGTCGTTGTCAGTGATCTTTTTAGAACGGGCCACCTCTTTGCCTGCGTCCGTGCACACGGATTTAAAGACGTTTTCAAATTGTCTATATGACAGGTAATTGCCTGCCGCCGTAAGCATGGCGATGCCTTTGTCCATGGTTTTGGCAAGGGATGAGAATTTATTCTCACGCTGCATCCTGTTCGCCACTGGTGTGATGGCAGTAAGTGTTCCCAGGACGGCTTTGTGCACTAAATGCAAGACCCCTTCGAACCGTTTAAGATCCTCGGGCATGTTCACGTCTATATCCATCTCTTTGATGATGGAGTTGGGGACGCCTTTGATGCCGGTAAGTTCTTCTCCCAGCTTTGAAATAACTTCCGCAGGTTTAAACGTGCGGAAGTGACCATTAATGGTCTCGCGCATAAGCGTGGTGGTTTTCACACGTTTCGCTCTAGGTTTTTCAACCTTCTTCGCCACTTTGCCACCAATGGCAGCATAGACGCCCTCATACTGAGTGTCTGAGTCAGACTCAGTTGATGTCGAGTCTGGTGAAGAGTCCGAAGAAGAGTCCTTCTTTTTCTTCTTCTTGGACTTTGGCTTACGCTTTTTGCGTAGCCCCGCCTTGTTTCGTTCCTTGGTGTACTCATCACCCGAGGAACTAGCTTGCTTCTTCTTCTTCCTCCGTTTGGGAGGAGGAGGAGGAGCCTTAGGCTCTAATGCCGAGTCTGTTTCGGAGAAATCCTCCCAGTCGGACTCGTCTTGACAGCCTGGCAAAGGCCGTTTCCTAGACGTAGCAGGCGGTTGGAGGGAGAGGATATGACTCTCCATCGCGGCCCAACGGGCCTACCAGTCAGGAGCTGCCGGTCCCGTGGGTCTTAGGGCTGTTTCCTCTTCCAGGTCAGAGTGGATAAGCGCCCCGGGCTGTGGTGAAGGCATGGCCGACAACACTGGAGAGGAGTCATACTCCTCGTCCGAGCCCCTCGGTGCGCGGCCTTCAGCTGCCGCTGCAACTCTCTTACTTCGCTTCGTGGCCATCGCGATCTGAAACAACAGTATTGGTCAGTCCCGGTATTTTACTAAATGTCACAATTTTATCGTTTAAAACTCAACCGGACATCTAGTGGTGTTAGAGAACGTGTTCATACCGTTCTAACACAGGTGTAATAAGCTAAATTTTTAGCATAGGTTGTGGGTCAAAGACCGAAATGAAACGCGGGGTCGGGACCAGTGTATCGGCCCGCCCATCCCTCTGTTCCGCACACTTCTCCGTCCTGCGACTACTGTGCCAGCAAGGTGGAGAAAATGCTACGAAACTCGGAGAAACACCTGAAAAAAGGTTGTGGGGAGTCTGTAAAAGAAACCCAGGATCATCTCCAACAACACCCTCTATTAGAGTCTGAGACAGGAGATGAGGCAGTGCCCACATCTCTACCCATGTATAACGGGTGTTGATAGAACCACTAAGTATTGGTTTCGTTCGTTAGGATTCTAGAGCGTTCTATCCTGGTTTTTTAAAAACCCGTAATCTAGTCCAAAAAGGGAGTTACGAAAGTTCTGAACTTTCCAAATAGATGCTGTAGTGCATCATAAATGAGCTAACCACAGTTTATAATGTACTTATTGCGTATTAGCTTGTTTGTAGACTAAATTTGCCGGAGCAACTCAACGACCGTAATCACGTCGTGAGTTGTTTATGCTAATTGCTGGACCCGGGTGTGCTTCCTTCTCCCTAGCCTGAGGCTAGCCTGAGGCTGTACACCGAGGTAAAATATATGGATAGTGATAAGCCCCTTATCGCCTGTAATAAGCTCTGTAGTGCTCCTCCTTCCCCCCCCCCCCCTGGGGATGGGGGTAGGGGGGGGGTGCCCTCCATGCACCGCTCCACCCCCTGCGCGGGGCCCGACACGCCACTCGCTGGGAAGTTTTTTTTACCGCCAACTCAATCGCACTAATTGTCTTCTCTGTCTGTACCATTTTGTCTTCTTGCATTAGGTAGAACGTAAGTCTGGTAAGTTTTACTGGCTGGTCTGACTCTCTAGATACTTAACTTCCAGTATTCAGAAGATGAAGTAAGAATCTACATATGGTTGGTTGTTGGAGTTTCATGTCCTGGCAACATCTAAGGTCATATCAGGACGGGTACTGACTCGTGACAGTGCACACTCATGGCAACTTTATAGTGCTGCCACACTGGGAAATCAGGCTGTCGGCACCATGACCCGATATCCCACTCACATTATCCTGACACTGAGCCAACCACTCCTTGACAAGTACAAATTTTAAGTCATTGGTTTGACTTGACTGGCAACAGAACTCCCGATCTTCCGCACGCGAGGCGCGCGCTGTACCGATTCGGACCCCGTGCCCGGTTTCTACATACGTATCGGTCTGCTGGTTACGGGTTAACACTCCTTTGGCAGTAAGAGAACGGTCGCCACGACTACACTGTCGCCGAACGATACCAACCAGCAAAAACGGTGTTACCACGTGACACCTGACTGAGAGCAGCTAATCAGCGCAGCCACACCATCATGCCCAGGTAAGGCCAGTAGCAGTAACCAACGTGCAGGTTACTCACAAAAGGTCACCATGTGACACGTGTGTGATAGGACGAAAACCGATCAACCAAACTATGCAAGAAGACTCGGGGTGTGTGTGGACAGGAGGGTGGTGTGTGTGAGAGTGAGTGTGTGAGAGTGAGTGTGTGAGAGTGAGTGTGTGAGAGTGAGTGTGTGTGAGTATGTGTGTGTGCTGGTAAACAGAGTAGCCACTTGTTGGAACGTAGACACACCGTTGTTGTTGCACTTTGGTAAACAAATTATAATTCAAATATATAACCATTACTATTGTTACTGGTTTTACTACTAGTATTATTACAATAAATACCGTTAATACTACATGTATTAATAATCCTGATGATGGAGTAGTGTTGGTGGTAGTAGTAGCACCACACACCAAAACTAGAGAGCGGCACCACAACCCCTGATGATGTAGTATTATTGATAGTAGCATCAACACCACTCACCCTGATGACAATGTAATGTTGGTATTAGTAGAGTATCAACACACTCACCCTGCTGATGATGATGTAGCTTTGGTAATAATATTGATAGTAGTAGTAGTAACAGCAGTAGTAGTATCAACACACTCACCCTGATGACGATGTTGTAGTGTTGGTAATAGTATTGGTAGTAGTAGTATCAACAGCACTCACCCTGATGACGATGTTGTAGTATTGGTAGTAGTAATACTAGTATCAACACACTCACCTTGATGACGATGTTGTAGTAGTGGTAATAGTATTGGTAGTAGTAATAGTAGTATCAACACACTCACCCTGATGATGATGTTGTAGTAGTGGTAATAGTATTGGTAGTAGTAATAGTAGTATCAACACACTCACCTTGATGACGATGTTGTAGTAGTGGTAATAGTATTAGTAATAGTATTAGGTGGTGGTGGTAGTAGTAGTAATAATAGTTTCAGTAGTATCAACACACTCACCCTGATGACGATGTTGTAGTGTTGGTAGAAGTATTGGTAGTAGTAGTATCAACGGCACTCACCCTCAACAGACTCACCCTGATGATGATGTTGTAGTGTTGGGAGTAGTATTGGTAGTAGTAGTATCAACAGCACTCACCCTGATGACGATGTTGTGGTGTTGTTAATGGTATTGGTAGTAGTAGTATCAACACACGTACCCTGATGATGATGTTGTAGTGTTGGTAGTAGTATTGGTGGTAGTAATAGTAGTATCAACAGCACTCACCTTGATGATGATGTTGTAGTAGTGGTAATAGTATTGGTGGTAGTAATAGAGGTAATAGTAGTAGTAATAGCAGTATCAACAGCATTCACCCTGATGATGATGTTGTAGTAGTGGTAATATAATTGGTGGTGGTGGTGGTAGTGGTAGTAGTAGTAATAATAGTAATAGTAGTATCAACACACTCACCCTGATGACGATGTTGTAGTGTTGGTAGAAGTATTGGTAGTAGTAGTATCAACACACTCACCCTGATGACGATGTTGTAGTAGTGGTAATATAATTGGTGGTGGTGGTGGTAGTAGTAGTAATAATAGTTTCAGTAGTATCAACACACTCACCCTGATGACGATGTTGTAGTGTTGGTAGAAGTATTGGTAGTAGTAGTATCAACGGCACTCACCCTGATGACGATTTTGTAGTGTTGGTAATGGTATTGGGGGTAGTAATAGTAGTATCAACAGCACTCACCCTGATGACAATGTTGTCGTGTTGGTAATGGTATTGGTGGTAGTAATAGTAGTATCAACAGCACTCACCCTGATGACGATGTTGTAGTGTTGGTAATGGTATTGGTGGTAGTATTGGTGGTAGTAATAGTAGTATCAACAACACTCACCCTGATGACGATGTCGTGTTAGTATTGGTATTGGTGGTAGTGATAGTAGTATCAACAGCACTCACCCTTATGACGATGTTGTTGTGTTAGTAATGGTATTGGTGGTAGTAATAGTAGTATCAACAGCACTCACCCTGATGACGATATTGCCCTCCCGGTTTCCGCCGTCTAGTACCCGGTGCTCCGTCACTAAGACCACCTGCCCGTTCTCCTCCTGCCGGTGTGTATTTTCCTCGCCCTACAACACACAATGGCAGGCTCACAGTTGAGAGCAGAGAGGCATGCCCCCGGTAGAATTAGATTAGTCATAATAAAACTCATGAACAAAGCCCTCACCTCTGCACATTTCTTGCTAATGTAATACTGGCTTGTTGGAATGCATCCCTCTCTCGGTGATCATTTGGTGAATATCGGTAATATACGCGCAATGTCGTGTTCTGCCGTTTATATTGGATCGGATAAAAAACACCAAAAGAAAACCAGCTCACACAGAGAATATTATATCTCCATTAAACCCCTGTTTGGGTTTTATTAAGGAAGAGGAGGAGAGAGAGATAGAGACAGAGACATACACACAGACTGAGAGAGAGACTGAGAGAAAGACTGAGAGACTGAGACAGAATGAGTCGGAGACACAAAGAGACAGAGAGAGGGAAAGAAAGAAAGAAAGAAAGAAAGAAAGAAAGAAAGCAAGCAAGCAAGCAAGAAAGAAAGAAAGAAAAAGTCAGAGAGAAAAGATAAATGGAATATTCAATTTCAGCAATTTAGCTTAAGATGTAAATAATTTGCGTGCGGTTTTTTATTTGTGTGGTTGCGCTTCCTTTAGTTTCTAACTGCTCCTGCCTCATGTCCCAATCTTCGCAGGTGCTGAGCAATTCTTCACAACCTACACAAAAAGCCAGCCACCAACACGTCATCACCCCATGACCACCACACGGCTCTAATGTGGTCAGACACTCTAATCACCTTCTATATTCTCAATTATCAGTAAAGATTCATAATCTATTGACTATGATAAGGGGGCAAACACTGCCACTGCTCACCTCGTGCAGGATGCCGTAGTAGTCACTCTGCGCTATGCACACGAACTGGCAGTCATCGACCTTGGTGCGCATCACGCCCTTGTGGTACAGCTTCTCCATCGTGGGCGTTATCCCAAAACTGGAAACCAACACAGCTCAGCTCATACAGTCGGCAGATTCAGTGCAGCCGGAATCCAGAGGCAGTCAACCCACACAAGCAAGTTGGCAGATTCAGTGCAGCCGGAATCCATAGGCATTCAACCCGCAGCAGTAAGTTGGCACACATTCAGTGCAGCCGGAATCCAGAGGCAGTCAACCCGCACCAGTAAGTTGGCACACATTCAGTGGAGCTGGAATCCAGAGGCAGTCAACCCACACCAGCAAGTTGGCACACATTCAGTGCAGCTGGAATTCAGAGGCAGTCAACCCGCACCAGCAAGTTGACACACATTCAGTGCAGCCGGAATCCAGAGGCATTCAACTCACACCAGCAAGTTGGTACACATTCAGTGCAGCTGGAATCCAGAGGCAGTCAACCCGCACCAGCAAGTTGGTACACATTCAGTGCAGCTGGAATCCAGAGGCAGTCAACTCACACCAGCAAGTTGGTACACATTCAGTGCAGCTGGAATCCAGAGGCAGTCAACTCACACCAGCAAGTTGACACACATTCAGTGCAGCTGGAATCCAGAGGCAATCAACTCACACCAGCAAGTTGGTACACATTCAGTGCAGCTGGAATCCAGAGGCAGTCAACCCGCACCAGCAAGTTGGTACACATTCAGTGCAGCTGGAATCCAGAGGCAGTCAACTCACACCAGCAAGTTGACACACATTCAGTGCAGCTGGAATCCAGAGGCAATCAACTCACACCAGCAAGTTGACACACATTCAGTGCAGCTGGAATCCAGAGGCAATCAACTCACACCAGCAAGTTGGTACACATTCAGTGCAGCTGGAATCCAGAGGCAGTCAACTCACACCAGCAAGTTGGTACACATTCAGTGCAGCTGGAATCCAGAGGCAGTCAACTCACACCAGCAAGTTGGTACACATTCAGTGCAGCTGGAATCCAGAGGCAGTCAACCCGCACCAGCAAGTTGGTACACATTCAGTGCAGCTGGAATCCAGAGGCAGTCAACCCGCACCAGCAAGTTGGTACACATTCAGTGCAGCTGGAATCCAGAGGCAGTCAACCCGCACCAGCAAGTTGGTACACATTCAGTGCAGCTGGAATCCAGAGGCAGTCAACCCGCACCAGCAAGTTGGTACACATTCAGTGCAGCTGGAATCCAGAGGCAGTCAACCCGCACCAGCAAGTTGGTACACATTCAGTGCAGCTGGAATCCAGAGGCAGTCAACCCGCACCAGCAAGTTGGTACACATTCAGTGCAGCTGGAATCCAGAGGCAGTCAACCCGCACCAGCAAGTTGGTACACATTCAGTGCAGCTGGAATCCAGAGGCAGTCAACCCGCACCAGCAAGTTGGTACACATTCAGTGCAGCTGGAATCCAGAGGCAGTCAACCCGCACCAGCAAGTTGGTACACATTCAGTGCAGCTGGAATCCAGAGGCAGTCAACTCACACCAGCAAGTTGGTACACATTCAGTGCAGCTGGAATCCAGAGGCAGTCAACCCGCACCAGCAAGTTGGTACACATTCAGTGCAGCTGGAATCCAGAGGCAGTCAACCCGCACCAGCAAGTTGGTACACATTCAGTGCAGCTGGAATCCAGTGGCAGTCAACCCGCACCAGCAAGTTGGTACACATTCAGTGCAGCTGGAATCCAGAGGCAGTCAACCCGCACCAGCAAGTTGGTACACATTCAGTGCAGCTGGAATCCAGTGCAACATGTTTGTGCAGCACTTTAAACTATATTCCTGGCTAAATTGTAATTGCTCAATGATGACTTTATTTGAAATATTACATTGCTTTAGCGATTCTTGTATCAAGCTAAAACAGGGTTCACTCTATTACGTACCCACGCCCTTCAACATGAGTAGGGTCTGTTGGGGGTTTTACGCCCTAGCAACATATATGGTCGTAACTGGGCGGATTGGGTAGTGTTGATGAATGAAATCTATTTAAAAAAGAAAAAGGTATTGCATAAATTGACTCAGGTTCTAATATAATTATGTTGATAATTCCTGTTGATCAACTGAAATCGGGTGCTTACAAAAACGGGCCTTCGCTGCCAATCACTCACATCCTTCAATTTACTGGTTAATGTTAATTTCTTTCAGACCGATGCTGAACCGGTGACCATGATTTTATTTAGGTTGGTTTTTAAGTATTGCTCAATTCTGATTGCATTTGACCTTTCCCGTCGAAATTTCCTGTCCAACATTAAGTGAAAATGCGGGAGACAACATTTGTAAAAGAAAATAACTGGGGTAAGTCTTAAAAAGATTTCGTTGAAAGGAATTGATGAGCATGGAAGGGAACATTGACGTGTTTGAATAGTCTTGACAGAAAAGTTGAGGCGAAATGGCGAAAACAGAAAGTAACAAGTTGGGGTGGGGGGGAGGGGGGGAGAAAAAAGAAAGAAAGGAAAACCGCAAAATTTACATGGCTAATGGTTTCCCGGGGACAATAAAAGAGCAATACTAGAACCGGCCAATTTGTGGAAACGCCCCCCCCCCAGCCGCCACTGTTCCTAAATCTTGTTTTGGAATTTGTTTAATTTGATTTTTATTCTTGTCATGGCGTGGTACACACAATCCCTCACTCATTGCCACAATCCACTCATTCTAGACCAACACGAGGCCTGCTGTAGAAACTACATCCTTATTATATATGTGCTATAAATAACAGACAATAGAAGACAAACAACTCATATGATGATTCCTGGTGGTGGGGACAAAGGCACGGCACTACACAGCTCTTTCGGTACCCACTCAGGAGCGGCTCGCTGATCAGATAACCCAGTTTGTGCTAATTGCTTGGTGTGGGGTACACCAGAAATACCCCCATTATATCAGACAGCACCTGCACAGCAGCCTCTCACAAAACGCCCACATTGACTGTGCTGTATAAGCGTACCACACGGCTACCTTTTTAAAAGCAACTGGTCATTCTCTAGCCAACAAGCCTAATTATCATCATCTGTAGCTTCATTGCATTTTCTTTTTAATGAGGAAGGTGGGTGTTGATTTATTCACCCCACCCTTCTAGCCCCCATGAGTTCTGTGAAACAGACAAATTAACAAGGTTTGTGACTTCGAGTACATGGCAAACTTTGGTAAGGATATCTAAACTTGAAGTGCTATCAAGTTTGTGCCCCTGGCCAGTGAGGCAACACGTTCAGGTGGGGGGTAGTGCCGTTGCCATGCCAACCTAGTAGCGGTGACAGTGATTAAACCCACATTTTTACCCGTTCAACCAGCAATTTTCTGTTTACCCACTGACGCTCCTTGTTGAGCTGCTAGCTAAAGTCCACCTTAATGCATACAGAATAAGTGAATGCCAGGGAACAGGTAGTGTCATAGGAGAACAGCGCATGTGTATGGCGTGCGTAGGGCGTGTGTAGGGTGTGTGTGTAGGGTGTGTGTAGGGTGGGTGGCGTGAGCAGCTCAGGGCGTCCGGTGATTGGCAAAGAGAAATGTGCATGTATGAACACCTCAGAGGTGAGGGGTGTCAGTGGAGGAGTTGAGGTTGTAAGGCGAGAAGCTGCCTGAGCGAGGCAAGCATACCAGATCCGAGGTGAATAGCCGAACTGTTTTAATGAGCAGCTCATTGTGTGGTAGGAGCAGCTCATTGTGTGGTAGGAGCAGCTCATTGTGTGGTAGGAACAGCTCATTGTGTGGTAGGAGCAGCTCATTGTGTGGTAGGAGCAGCTCATTGTGTGGTAGGAGCAGCTCATTGTGTGGTAGGAACAGCTCATTGTGTGGTAGGAGCAGCTCATTGTGTGGTAGGAACAGCTCATTGTGTAGTACGAGCAACTAAGTATGTGGTACGAGCAGCTCAGTGTGTGGTATGAGCAGCTAAGTATGTGGTAGGAGCAGCTTGTGTGCTAAGTGTGTGGTACGAGCAACTAAGTATGTGGTACGAGCAGCTAAGTGTGTGGTACAAGCAGCTAAGTGTGTGGTACGAGCAGCTAAGTGTGTGGTACGAGCAGCTAAGTGTATGGTACGAGCAACTAAGTATGTGGTACGAGCAGCTAAGTGTGTGGTACGAGCAGCTTGCGTGGTACGAGCAGCTAAGTGTGTGGTACGAGCAACTAAGTATGTGGTATGAGCAGCTAAGTATGTGGTATGAGCAGCTAAGTGTGTGGTACGAGCAGCAAAGTGTGTGGTATGAGCAGCTAAGTGTGTGATATGAGCAGCTAAGTATGTGATATGAGCAGCTAAGTATGTGGTACGAACGGCTAAGGATTTGATGTTTCAGATCAATGTACAAGCTGAGAATTTTAGGGCATGCTATGATTAGCTTAGCGGGTGATATGAATATTTCAGTTTTGTGATATTAGAAGCTCAGAGGACTTTATGAGTAGTTCAGTGGGCGAGCAGCTAAGTTGATGAAAAGCTCAGTGAGTACGATGATGATTATGGTGATTTCAATGGAATGAGTAGCTACTGATATGTGCGACATTATGTGTCAGGTAGAAGCTGGTTATTAGTTTTGCAGTGTAGACTGACATGACCAGCTCACGAGTCAACAACACTCAAGTCACTGATGTGCACGTGCACGCGCACGCGCACATGCACACACACAGACACACACCTCTAATGGGAACTACTCACGCCCAATCCCCAATCAGTCTTCTCAGTGTGATCAGAGAGGGTGAAGGCTCAGCCCCAATCCCCGGTGTTTAAATAAATGCATTAAACCCTCTCTGCCGACCCAATAGCTAAGGCCATTACCCCTGACAGGTGATGCTTCAGTGGCTGCTATCCGAAGACAAATCTGATTGGTGAAAAAGACAAGACTCAAAAAAACTCTGCTGATTAATGAGTATGTTGTGGCGGGTCTTTCCTTCCGGCACGTCTACACCTGTCACAGAGTAGGAACTGGCTTCAAATGTGCAATACAATCCTGCCAATTGCTGAAACACCGGGCCATTTAGCACAGGTGAGGTGTTAATAAGCCAACATTAGTGAATAATTGATGTGATGCATCTCTTACTTAGTGTTGTCGGTGCGCAGAAAAACACGGTCCTTATTTATGGACTCAATTCTTTGACACAGGAGCATATTTGATTTATTTCCCATATCGTTCAATACATACTTATCATGCTGGCTTTCTCTTTAAAATCTATGACCAATATTTATCACCACCGTTCATAATTACTTATCATACCATCTTTGTTTAAAATCTATGATCAATATTTAACACCATACAAATTTACGTATATGCCAGCTTTCTCTTTCAAATCTATGATCGACTTTTATCACCATAAATATTTACTTATCATGCTGGCTTTCTCTTTAAAATCCATGTACAAAAAAATCCTTCAATCTTAATTGTTATCTATTTCTTTAACTGATTGTTTGTGAAAATCAAGAAATCACTACTTACTTACCCTTCCTCACACCAAATACAAAATAATCTAATTTTAACAAAATAGTGAGAATCATTCCCCCTCCAAATAAGAAAACAATCTAATTTGAACAAAACGGGTAAAATCCTGACATCCTACTTATCATGCCGGTTCTCTTTCAAATTTATTCTCAATATTTACCACGATACATACTTACCAACTCCCTTAGATTACTCCCTTCCTTTCTGCACCCACCACCATTTGCAGTTCGTTGCCTGCCTTGCCTCACCTGTCGCCCATGTGCAGGTGCTCGATGGTGGCGTCGGGCCGCTCGATCTCGACGTGGCCGTTGAGGATGACGGACCACGAGTCGAGCTCCTCGCCGTCGTTCATGACGACGGTGTGCGCCTTCTCGACGACAGCAAACACCATGACTGCGCACAGGGCGCGCCGGGTCGCCAGCGTCATGTTGGCGAATGCCTGGGGAAATGGAACATGTTACCAAGGATCTTACTCACACCTGTTGTCGTTGTTACAGTCGGTGATAGACAAGGGACATTTCAATCACAGACAATAGGTCTTCATCATTTCACTGTTCCTGGCACTATTCTAGTTGGTTGATTGGTTGTTGGAGCTTTACATCCTGACAACATCTATGGTCATATCAGGATGGGCACCGACTTGTGACAGTGCCCACTTATGGTGACTTTTTAGTGATGCCCCACTAGGATACCTGGCCACTGGCACCATGACCTGATATCCCAGTCAGTCACATTATCCTGACACTGAGCCAATCAGTCCTTGCCCTATCCTGATAATTCCAAGGTAGGAAGCGAGAAGTATAATTTTTTTAAGTCATTTGTTTGACTCGACCAGGGTTCAAGACCGTGGGTTCGAATCCCACGATCTACCAAAACCGGAGAGGGACGTTCAACTCATTCGGCCATCCCATCCACTATCCTAGTAATGCCGAGTGCTATGCTAGGTAACAACAGGTATACATTTTAAAGTTGCTAGGCCAGGATTCACACCTGGGTGTTAGAATCCCACGGCCTGCCCAACACTCATTCAGCCATCCTATCTGGCATTATTACCTCGATAGAGAGGAGCTTTCTGCTCAGCTGAACAATACTAGTACCATATAAGGTCACAATAATAGTTCCATTACAAATAGAAAAATAGTAATACTAAATTTTAAAAGACGTATTGTACATACTTGGAGGCATAAGAATATATCTGATGAAGTGGTTTCAGATGGGCCTCACCTTCACCTTCGACTCATTTCAAATCACTTCGGTTAGGACGATTACCTAAACCGACAGGCATGCAAATAAACTTGTATACCAGAAGAGATAAGGCAGGTACAGATACTCATTGACATTGAAGAATTAATGCATACATCCATGTTTAATGTTCAAATCTCCATATCCTGTGACATGGCAGGGTACCAAATGGTATACGAACAGACCTTCAAATTCACAAGCATTCATATAAAAAAACGTAATTCCCACTCGGTCAATCAACAAATATTATTGAAATCTTGTATTTCACACACATACTGAAACGTTGGTTATTTTAAATCTCATACAATAACATTATGTGAGGGTTGGTTTTTGGGGCTTTACTATACTTCACAGAACAAACCAATAGCTTCGATTAATGGCTCAGTCTGAGGAGTAGTGGTCGGCTCACCGGAGGTGAGGCGCGACAGCTGGTGGCGAGCGCAGGAACTATGTGTTTTATATGCTGATGTAGCTACATCCGGGACTCCAGCTCAACGACAAGCTAATAACAACGCGCTACTTGAACCACTCCCTTAATGCCTTGCACGGCGCACAAGAGGAGCTGGAGCGCACTGGGGACCATCAATAAAGTAGTAACCGGGATGGCCGAATGAGTTAGAGTGTCCGTCTCCCGTGTTGGTAGATCGTGGGTTCGAGCCCTGGTTGAGTCAAACCAATGACTTAAAAATGTATACTTGTCACTTACTAGCCTGGCGCTTGGCATTAATATGGTAGGGCAAGGAGCAGTGGAATAGGAAGACCAATCGTCCGCGATTGAAATTTCCCCTACTTAATCAACTAATGTACAAAAAACACCCCAAAAACCACAATCAAACAAACAAAACATCGATTTAGATAAAGATGAATGTCTACTTCAGTACCCTGTTTATAGTTAGTTATACATACACAAGGCATGTTCCTGTGTTGTTTCAATCCATGAAGACATAAACAAAGCTCTTACGCACTTGATGTTACCAGAGTGGATAGGTTCCATGATGCTGCTAAAGAGGATGGGTTCTATTCCGGAACACTGCATTATGGGATAGGTTGAAAGCCTATCAGTGAGCCAAGGACAGACACTGCCTCCATCACTACACTGCTTACATAAGCTATTCCCGGGTAGGCAGCCGGAAGTGGGCGGTGCAGTGTCTATTGGCTACCGCCAGGCGGGAAAAGGCGCCTAGTAGATGCTAAGCAAACAACCAGAAGCTTTCCCATGATAAATTCCGTCTGTCAACTGAAACAGTCTTGTCAGATAGTCCCATTAATCCCTGTTTGCAAAGCAGGTTTGCTTCACCAATGAAACGCCAACTGCTTCACCAAAATATAACCATGGAACGCACAATAGAGTTGTTGCTTCGGTTTTTGTTTAAAGCTGCATAGTCCGATGAAAACATCAAATTTTCAAAACCAAAACAATTATCTAGATTTGATTCTGCATATCTAACTTAGATACTGGTGCACTTATTAAACATTTGTCGCCACACAGAAGGGAATACTGAGGCAATTGACTAGAACCTGTTACTGCAGAAACCTGTTTGTCAGAGTTTTAGCATGCTTGCCAAAATTATTTGTGGATGGTTGCACTTAAAAGTTAGCCACTTAAAATAAAAGTTACTTCAAGCTAAAGTAAGGTACATTATAACGATCAACCTAATGTATTTATCTCGGAAAATTTCAGAAACTCAAAACCATCGGACTATGCAACTTGAAATATGTGTGTCGAACAGTGAATACGTCCATGACACAAATGATGTTCGCTTTATATCTGGATTTTTGTTAGTTTTTTGTTTGTTTGTTAGAGCAGCATTCATGGCTGAAGAAATGTTTGTAGACCTTATGACTTGGGGAACAAATCATGTAAAGATATAAAATGACGCATGTTTTACACAACTGTGTGGAATTGAAAACGCAAGTCTACAAACCAGGCCGTCTAGGATGCCTGGTTATGAAATTAGCACTCTGATTATGATGCGCATCCTAAATCCACTAAGAAGTGACTTACATACTCATCACATTATCTCATTTACTGTTAAGTAATAGGGCCCGCTCTTGTCCAGCGGTCTCATTAATTAATGATTTAATTGGTCCGTTTTCTATTTAAATAATGTCACTTTTAAAGTTGCATGCTACACGGCAGCAACAAAGGGGATGTCCTCCAGACCGAGAATGTTATTGTGTGAGTCACTCGAGGCCCTGCTGCACATCACACACTGTCCCCCTCCCCTCCACTCCCCTCCCCTCCACTCCCCTCCCCTCCCCTCCCCTCCCCACCTCAGTGCACACCACCCCACTTCCTCAAGGTCCATTACACCTACCTCAGCGCACGTCACCTCACCTCAACCCCCATATCCACCATATCCCAACCTACCCCACACCACCACCCCCCCAGCTAGGCCCCACTCCACCACACCTGAAACCCACACCACCATATCGCGTCCCATCCCATTCCACCTCACCCCAATCGACGTCATCCCATCCCACTCCACCCCATCCAACCCACCACCTTCCCACTACATGTCGGTTCGACAAAGGGCACGCCGGTTGGCAAAAAGATTTACAAGCATGACCTTACCGACAGCAAGCATAACCTTATCGCCTGTGGCATATTCTGCAAAACACCATTACTACCTGTTTCTGAACAGGTACGGCACCATCTTCAACAACAAACGGATGTCTAGCTTCTGGTAAAGTTTCAAGTGTTCAGCCTATGAGTGGAAATGGCCAAAGGAAATATTGGAAATGTCTGTTTCTTTATGACATACCGATAGTAGTTACATGAACAACAAACAAAATGAAAAAGAAATTAAAGAAAAGTGAATTTCCGATATGGATATACCAACATATCTCTCTCTCCCTGGAGGTTAAGGACCGAGGTAGAAACAAACTTACACACATGTGGATCTGATTATGGCCTGGGCGTTATCTATCTCTGTCAATGGGCATCAGCATGCAAATGTCCGATTAGCTATAATCAGTGAGATGGTCATGACCTGTGGTTTGCTCATAAATCAATTCAACAATGTCTAACTAGACCATCGTTCACCGCATACTGCCACGAATTGTTGAAGGTCCCAACAGTGGGAGGTCTGGCCAGTGGGAGGTCTGGCCAGTGGGAGGTCCGGCCAGTGGGAGGCCCGGCCAGTGGGAGGCCCAGCCAGTGGGAGGCACAGCCAGTAGGAAGGTCCTGTCCGTGGGAGGCCCAGCCAGTTGGCAGAATGAATACTACAGTTACGGCGCCACGTGACGAAATGCCTCACCATAGCAATGGTTACTTTGAATAGTATGCACGCTGGAGAAGGAGAGCAATTAGCGGGAAGGCGAGGTCAAAGGCACATGGGCTGAATCATCCCTCGTTAGCACACGCAAAGCAGAGCATGTGTTAAAATTGACGCCTAGTCCAGTGAATGCGACTTAACTGGACTCATGGGTAAATGAGTGGACTAAGTGGACTCTTGGGTAAGTGGTGCATCAATGAGTGGACTCTTGGGTAATTGGTGTATATAAAGGCTGAACTTACGGGTAAATGCTGCATGAAGTCGAGCAGCACCTCGATGTCGTCCTCCGACCGGTCTGCAGGGTCCTTCTCCAGACATTCTCGCACCGTGTCACGAACAATCAGCGACTGTAGGGACAAACAGAAGCCCATGGTTAACACCATATTGTGTACAGACATTAATTACTACTTTCCGCTATTATTAGGAGAATCAGAAAAAGTGGGGGGGTCGGGGATGAAGAAGAGGGGAAACACCTTCTATAGCCTTTCATTCTCAGTCAAGTATGGGTCAAGTGAAGTTTACCTGTATTACCATATAGAGGGCTCACCAACACCAAAGAAAATATATACATTAGGTGAAAACATTCCCAAAACACACAATAATTTCATAGATCTCAGGTAGAGTCTGAATCTAATGGACAGCTTCAACTAAACTCATATATCCTTGAAGCTGAGATCCCATTAACATATAATTAGTGTGGCATAATGGTGCCAGCACTGTCACCCATCCAAATTTGTGTGCCAAAACACGCTACCCTACATGTTCCAAATCGATTTTGTGACGTCTGCTGTTGTTTCAATACGTCTGATGCACGCTGCATGTCATATGCCACATTACATGTTAATGGAATCTCAGCTTAATACCCCTGTCACACTACGACGTAACGAGCGAACGTGAGCCTAACGTGGTCATTACGTTGCCGTACGTTGGATTACGTTTTGATGACGTCAGAATGATGTTAGACCGACGTCGAGCTACGTCACATTACATCGTGTTACGTCGAGGTTTTGGACATGTTCAAAACTTTCGATGTAGCTCGAACGTAACGGTTTACATTCGCCGTACGTTCTGTTCACGTTCATCGAACGTCAATGACGTTAAACGGGTGTTAGGAAAAAGCTGCTCACTACGTTCAACTACGTTCCACTACGTTGACACACATTAAACCGAGTGAAAATGCCCACGCAGCGTAATGGGAACGTCAGGAGAACGTACATTCAACGTACGTTCAACGTCTCATGACGTATGTAACGTCACGCAACGTTCTTCTGGTGATGGAATAACATTCATAATGTTCCGTTAGCATAATGACGTTGTCCTCTCTTGTTGAATGACGGTATCACTACGCTTTATCGACATTACGCTCTCGTCCACTACGCTGCATCCACGTTCAACTTGTGCCCAAATCTGCATACTACGCCGAGAAGTTCAACGTTCTTCACGTTCTCCCTACATTGACGTTGTTACGTCGTAGTGTGACAGAGCCATTAGGCGTTGGGCATAGCAATATCTATATACATTCAATACACTGCGGGCGCACACGCACACGCACACGCGACCCCCTCTCCAACACACATACCACACACATACACACACACACACTGGAAGGATGCCCAATGGAGGCATTGAGGATGCATTGAGGATGCATTGAGGATGCATTGAGAAGGCAAGGCACCAGGTCCTGGTGACAGTTGGCAGGTGTCAAACAGATGGCCGGGTACAAGCATGTCGGGTGGTATTCACGCTCACACACTATAAATCACACCGAACGGCTCAAAGTGACACAAACAAGACCATTTGTCTCCACCGACCCAGGTACCCACATACACACCCACCCACCTACACACAGACCCGCTCGCATTGGGAAGTGCTCAGCTGCTCGTGACAACAATGAACAGCTCCCTCCGCCGTCGGGAAATATATGAATAAGCAACACGGGGCGCAATTATCAGGCGCACAGACCAGCCACGTATTTAATAAGCCTCATCTGATTAATGCATGAATTTGTTCAGGAAGCCAATCCAGCCATACCGAGTAACTGGGTTTTGTTGTTTGTGTGCTGTCTTTTTGTCGTCATGATGCTGAACTGCTGTTGCTAGATGCTGTGTCACTTCGTGTATAACTAACACTCAACGACATTGGGCATCTTATGAATATTTGCAACACGCTGCGAATTACGTCGCAGTGTCAACCCGCCTTTATGCCCGTTAAGGCGCACCCACACGGCGTTATTCGTCCGTTAACTAGTACTCAGCAAAGAGCGATCCATCAAATGTCCCGGTTGCCAACACTAATTAGATTAGTTGTCATGATTTGTTAGTAATACGGACACATGGAGGGGGTCTTGAAAGAATACAAAGTGAAAGGTGGTGCGGTAATTTAAGCAGCAGCAAAAACACACCAACACACACACTTCAAAATAAAGCTCCAAAGCTGTGGTTTTTTCTATATACAAAAAAGAAGGAAAAAAAAAGAATCCATGTAGACAATCTATAAAAAAGATATTTTTTTAATATTTGTTGATTTAAGTTGAATCGTCCGATGGTTTTGAGTTTCTGCAATTTTCTTAGATAAACACATGTGGTTGATCGTTATAATCTACTTTACTTTAGTTTGAAGTAACTTGTATATTAAATAGGCAACTTTGGAGATATTCGAAGTAAAATCATGCCAAATTAATTTTGGTAAGCATGTCAAAATTCTGATACCATAGGCTTCAGCAGTAACAGTTTCTATTCAAGTCACTTAGTAGCCCATTCTATGTAACAACAAATGTTTAATAAATATGTAGGATCAGATTTAGGTAAGTCCTTCGCTTCTGAAAATTGCATGCTTTCGTCAGACTATGCCACTTTAAGCAGGGAAAATTTCAATCGTGGACGACTGGCTTTGTTCATTCCACTGCTCCTTGTCCTATCCTACTAATGCATCGGGATAGGTAGGGGCCAGTGACAAATTTGTAAGTCATTGGTTTGACTCGCCGAGGTTCAAATCCCACGACCTGCCACATGAGAAGTGGGCGCTCAACTCATTCGGCCATCGCGTCGTTTGACAAATGACATTGCGTCCTGATTATCACTTTGGTAATTAGTAAACACTGTTTTGACAACTAGAATGTAAGACCTTGTAGGGAGCGCTGATATAGGACACAAGGGAAGACACTGTGGCTTGGCAGGACGTAAACTGGACAGCTTATTTGCATATTTAAGGAAATGACACATTTGTTATAATTATAATAGAAAGTATGTTATAATTATAATAGTAATTATCATATTATAATCCATATGCAGAAGCCTCAGTTAATTAAGCTCATCAGGTTCATAGTGCGTGTTCGTGTTAAGCAGTCGATAATCAGAGATAAGGGAGGGTAAGATGAGCATGGGCTGAAATAGTGAATCGGTTAAAGGTGTAGATAGTCCTATCTGGAATCAAATTCTTTGGAAAAAAATAGACAAACCTACATGCTCAAACAAAGAATAGATAGAGCTTGATCAAGCAGTTAGCAAGGTGAAGCGACTTCTGGTGATATCGGAACAAAACACGCTGAGGTACGCAGCACCTCATTCCGCAGCGCCAAACCCACCAAGCTCCCGCCAATCTGACGCTGCTTCACTGAACATTTACCTATTAATTTAGCAAACAACTCATTGCTGTTGTTAACAGGCTCCCCCAATACATAATTGACTGGTTCTCTGCCACCTTTTAACACATATTAAAACCATAATAAAATAAACACTATCTTTCTTGTTTTTAATTCAAAAGAGGAGTCACTGATTTATTAGTGAAAGTGGCAAGTTGAGGAGAAAACACCCGCAAACGGTCGCCCACACTGGCAGCTTCACGTCATTTTACTAACAAGTCACCAGTTCAAAGACCATGTAATTACCTAAAAAGTGATGACATCAAAGCACGGCTTGTTTCTCTTTATTACTATTTTAAACAGATGAGGTCAAAAAGTGCCTACATGGCACTCTTCTTTTTTTTGTTTGGCAAACAATGTAATTATACAAATCATAGCTTGCGCCTAGATAAAAGAAAAAAGAAAAAAGAATTGCAAATGCAGTGATAATTCCCTAATGGGCAATGGATACACACACACATTAAATATAGATTAGTTAGACGAATCTTACCTGGGTATATATGATGGATAACTGTTGTTTTCCCGAGGTATAAGCCTCGGATAGACGTGGGTGAGGGAGAAGGAAGCACATCCGGGTCCAGCAATCTTTACCTACTTATTCAGGATAAAATATGATCTATAATAATAATAATGGAACTGTAATGTTTTCTTGGTACAAGCAAACGTAATAGACGTGGTAGGTGGGCCCTCACCCACGTCTATCCGAGGCTTATACCTCGGGAAAACAACAGTTATCCATCATCTAAACCCAGGTAAGATTCGTCTAACTAATCTATTTTACCTCGGTATAAAGCCTCAGGCTAGCCGCAGGCTAGGGATTACTTTACGTAATATCATTTTTATCCTGTGTATTGTATTCTTTATTAGATTTGTTACCTCTTTAAACATTGTTTAAAAAACATTTCATGTTATGTTTAGACGGTATTAATGAGATTGAACATTTTTTCGTTTCTCACCTATGTAGTTTAGTCTTTGAGTAATCGTCTGGCGATACCGCTTGACTTTTCTAGCCGTTTGTTGTAATGTTTTGCAAACGATCTAGCGGTCTTCCAGCCTGTATGTGCTAGGATTCATTTGACCGAAATGCCTAACAACCGCGCTTTTGAAACCATGGCGCCTCGCGTTGAATGAGACGCATATCGTTTGGTATTGACTCCGTGCGAGAGTATCTCGCGAAATGCCCTTGTGTGGCTTAATAAAGCTCACCAAAAGCTGTCTGGAATTCCTTAATTCCCTGGTCTTGAATATATATGCCCGTATGGCTGAAACTACACATAGTTTTGGGTCCTCTGTGAAACCTGTAACGCTCACTGTAGACAGAGGGTTTCCCGTGCGGTTAGATTTTAATAACTGTGTTAAATCAAAAGTAGCTTCTTTCCTATCTATCTCCAGGCCATCTAGTGATAACGCGACTATAGTTTGTCCTCTCTGGCCTGTCACTAATAAAAGTAGCATGGCTACTTTGAAACCTAACTTTTTAACATCTAAGTGTTTGTTATGCAGCCATTGTTTGAAAAGTTTGAAAACGACCGATACATCTCAAAACCGATTATATTTAGGTTTGGGGGTGGGGTTACGTTCATACATTGACCTTAGGATCCAGTGAATAACTTGATGTTTTCCTACTGTCTGGCCATTTATTCGAGGCAGAATAATGGACAATGCACATCTGGCTGCATTAATGGCCCCAAATCCTAGGCCTTCATCTTCTAACATGCGTAAGAATCTTGCTACCTGAGAAATCGAAGGGTTCATAGGTTTGACCTTTTGTATGAGGCAATGAACGCCCCACTTCCTTAAGTAAGTTGTGTACATCTTAACTGTGCCTTTCCTCCATGCAAGTGATACTAATCTTTGTTGAGTAATTTTGTCGAGGCCAAATTGTTGTAAATAATTATTTAAAAAAGGAATGCTCGCAGTGGCATTGTCGACACATCTCCATGGCGTGTCAATGGGCCTTGATGTGTTAGATTTCCCGGTGATCTTCGGAATCGTAGGCAGTCTTTGGCTGTCGACACTATGGCTGGTAGCCATGGTTGTGTGTCCCATTCGGGGACTATCAAAATTGCGTGAGTTTTGTCCATCTTGATTTTTCTGGCCACTCTGCTGATAATGCTGAATGGGGGGAAAATGTAATAAAATTCATTTTCCCAACTATGAGAGAACGCATCTACCTGCCAGGCGTTTGGTTCTGGGTGCCATGAAACATACTTTTGTATTTTATAATTATTTCTGGAGGCAAATAAGTCGATATTTGGTCGACCCCATTTTTGACATATGTTTTCGAAAATAATTGTGTTTAGGGACCATTCCAAATGATCATGGAAATGTCTGCTCTTTTTGTCAGCTAGGGTATTTTGAACCCCTGGAATATGTGCCACTGTTAGCCAGACTTGGTTTTGTTGCACCCAGTCCCAAATCATTTTCGCTATGTTATTGAATGGTTTCGATTTTGTTCCCCCCATGTTTCGTACGGAGGCCATAGCCGTTGTATTGTCCGTTAGAATTCAAACATGATTTCGTGGCACTCTGATTAAGCTCGCTAATCCTAAATAAATGGCTCTTAATTCCAGGGCATTAATATGGTCAGAAATTTCATTTTGTAACCATCTCCCTCCTGTCCCTACATCGTTTCGATGTGCTCCCCAACCTTCTAGCGAAGCGTCAGTCGTGACTACCGTGTTGGGTTCTCCCATTCTAATGGGATTGGGAGAGTTATGAATGTGTTCAAACCACCAGGTAATATCCTGTAGCCCTTCTTCGTAAATAAACATTTTTCGTTCGAAGTTCCCTTTAGTGCGAGCTAATGCCAAATTCTTATCTATTTCGAGGGATTTTGCGTAGGGGTGTGTTTTTTTTTTGGTTGTGGCCGTTGTGTTTTTGTGGGGTGTTGTTTTGATTTTTTTTTTTGCTGATTTTTGTGTTTTTTTTGGGGGTTGCGTGACACATTTGTGTTTTGTTGTTCTCGGGGTACGGTGGGGTGTTTGTTGGCCCCCTTTTTTTTTGTCTTGTTTGGGGGGGGGGGTATGGGCCCTACCATATAGAATAGCAGGAGCATACGCTATCATTATACCGATTAGGACGGCGACCTGCCTTATTTTTGGCCTAGTTAGCTCGACCAAGCGGGTCGCTGTATCTAGAAACTTCTGGAGTTTCTGTTTCGTAAGCGAGACCGTCATTGTTTTTGTATTAACGATAAACCCCAAACATTTAAGTTTGGTTGTCGGTTTAAACACCGACTTGTCTTTATGAATATAGAAACCCAACATCGTAAGCAGTTGGCAAAGATCGTTGACTGCATTTTGACATTCTTTAAATGACTGTGCCATAATAAACGAGTCATCAATGTATGGGAACATAGTATGTCCTTTCCGAGCCATAACTGAGAAAACTGGCTTTAATAGCTTAGTAAACAGACAAGGGGCGCAAGCCAAACCATTAGGCATACAGTTAAATTGGAAAAGTCGATTATTCCAAATAAATCTTAAGAACTTTCTGTCTTCCGTGCATATAGGAACTGTATAATTCACGTCTCGCAGATCAACACTGGCCATCCAGGCCTCTGGTGTAACCAAATCCCTGGCAGTTTGTAATGAGAACATGTTAAAATGTTGATAATGAATTATTTCGTTTAATTTAGTTAAATCTAGAATCATTCTGATCTCTCCATTGGGTTTAGGCCGGGAAAATATAGTAGAAATAAATTCACCTGGTGTGTGGTTAACCTGCTCTATAATGCCCTTTGTTTTGAAAAGAGACACCTGGTTTGTTAACGCTTCCTTTTCTCTCTCATTAAACATATATGGGAAAGGAATTCGTGTCTGTTTTGGAATTTTTGTAAATGGAATCTGTATTCCCCTAACTATGTCCAAAATATCCGTATCATTTGTTATTTTACACCATTCAGGAAATTGTGTAGCTATGTTCCCTGCATTAAAATTCCTTACATATGTCTGTGTTTCCTCCGTCACCATGTCTGCTGCCACTGGCGCCGGAGTCTGCGTGGCAGTTTCTATTTGTTCCCTGGGCGTGGGAACGGTTGTTTGGGTGTGTACTCCCTTCTGAACGGGCGGTTCCTGTCATTCCACCCGAATGACTGTCGGTCTCCTCTTCCCCTTTCCCTTGGTTGGAAGCCGTAGGAGGGGCCGGACCTTCCCGCTCTTGCTCCCCGGCGGTTCCGAAAACCTGTCCGGGGCCTGTGAAACCTGGAAGAATTATCCGGTTTCCGTTTCGTCTCCATCTTCTTTCCACCTTTTGCCTCTGCCTCTACCTCTTTAAAGGGGTATAATAAATATGACTTATAAAAATTAAAAAAAATTAACCTCTTTAAAGGGGTAAGGGAGTTGGCCACCGAACATTGTTGTCTCGTCGAGTGGCTTCCCTTTCACTGGCTTTGGCGCTAGGAACAACGTGCACTCTTTACCGTCATTGTCCGTGATTTTCTTTGATCTCGCTACTTCTTTCCCAGCGTCTGTCGTGACCGCCTTAAAGACGTTTTCGTATCGTCTGTAGCTTAGGAAGTTGCTAGCTGCGGTAAGAAACGCAATGTTCTTATCCATAGAGCGAGCTAGCGAGGAGAATCTGTTTGCATCCTATTAGCGATGGGTGCCACTGACGTCAGCGCTCCTAACACCGCCTTATGGATGGTGAAAAGTACATTTTCAAACTTGCGTCTGTCGTCGCTCAGATGGACTCCTGAGGCCATCTCCTTTACTACCGTGTTTGGAATCCCTTTGATTCCCGAAATCTGCTCGGTCAGTTTAGTAATTACCTCTGCCGGCTTAAAGGTGTTAAAATGCCCTTTAATCATCTCTCGCATCATAGTTGTCGTGCATAATTTCTTTGCCTTTTGTTTTACGCACTTTTTGAGGACTTTTCCGCCAATTTTGGCATACACTCCCACTCTCTCCGTGTCGGAGTCCGACTCGGTAGAAGACGAGTCGGAAGAAGAGTCCGATGAATGTTTCTTCTTCTTTTTGCTCTTCTTCTTGTTCTTTTTGACTCGCTTGGCTTTGCTTGCCTTGGTGAACTCGTCATCAGACGAGCTGACGGTTTTCTTCCTTTTCTTAGGTTTTGGCGCCTTTGGACAAACCAATTCGTCCGGCGAGTCAGTGTCCTCCGGATTGGAATAGTCCTCCCAGTCCGAATCGAGGATAGGGAGAGGCCGGCCTTTAGTCGGGTGTGCGTTCAGCTGGATCTGTTGTAGCTTTAACTCCAACATCTGGCTTATGCGGGCGTCCAGGTATACCGGATAAGTGGCCCCGTCATCACTTTCCCTGTCAGACGGTACATCTGCACCGGGCGACGAGTCGTAGCCCGTGGGCGCATGCCCCTCCGCTGCTGCCAGTGGGGGCTTGTTTCGCTTCATAGCCATCGGTAGTCTGTAACCAAATAAATTATTACTATAAACCGGAATCAACTCAATGTGAACACAATAGTGACGCCAGGTTTAACCCGGGTTGAAGATCTATGTGGTATTGAGTAACGTATTTACGCCGTTCTCAGTACAGACGTGGTAAGCTAAGTGTATTGTCGTAGGTGTCTGGTATCGAAACCAATAATTTAGCTTATTGTAGACAAATTTTGCCGGAGCAACTCAACGAATGTCCTCCTGTCGTGAGTTGTTTATGCTAATTGCTGGACCCGGATGTGCTTCCTTCTCCTTAGCCTGCGGCTAGCCTGAGGCTAAATATATATAT